>JABUQX010003977.1:12500-37500 GCA_015478945.1 Trachelipus rathkii | reverse complement strand
TATATATATTATCTATATTTTATATTGATAATTATATTATTATTATACTTATATATATATCTATTATTTTAATTGTGTGTGTGTGGTGTGTGTGTGTGTGTGTGTGTGTGTGTGTGTGATGTAGTGTGTGTTGTGTGTGTGTGTGTGGTGTGTGTGTGTGTGTGTGTGTGTGTGTTGGTGTGTGGGTGTGTGTGTGTGGTGTGTGTGTGTGTGTGTGTGTGTGTGTGTGTGTGTGTGGTGTGTGTGTTTATGCATGTATGATTGATGTGATAATAAACCCGAATCTTAGGGGAAATAAAAAAACCTTGAAGTACCGTTCTATGATAATAATTAAAATTGTTATATTTTTTTTTTATGATTGAACTTTTTTTTCCCTAATATTCAATGTTGAGATGAATGCTCTCTTTAGTATAATTTTAGCAATGAGATTATAGTTATCATATTTTTAAATTTGTGGTAACTTTTTTAACTTTTCAATCAATTCCAGCATAATCTAGAGTTTTCCATTTTTTTTTATTTGACTACATTTTTCCAGACGAAAAAGTTTTTAATTTGTAATTGTCTCTTGGTGTGATTTTATATAGCCTGACCATTTTAATTTTTTTTTTAATATTGTGTAACTTTTTACTTTTAATCACTGCCCCCAGGGTGGAATAACGGAGTTGGACCAAAAAACCCAGCCCAGCGTTTTTTTGGGGGCTTTTTGGGGTTTTATGGCTTTTTTGTTTTTTTTTAAATATTCTTTTTTGGACACGAAATAAAAGATGCAAAAAATTGATTTATTTTTTGTATGTGATTGTAAATTATTATAATCTACATATTATTATTGCTAGGATAGAAATTTTACAAATTAAACATATACTTGGTAAAGAAATGTCCCTTCCCTGTCCTGCTGAATAATAATTGCCCTAATTGGGTGAAACTTGTATGTAAATAGCATTGTCTATGTGACAGGTTGAATATTAACGAATGACATTTCTATGTTTGCAAAGTATTAAGAAATCTTGTATTAAAATTTATATTATTTAATTTTGACATTGGTTTGTCATTAAATTCGAGCTTGGGAACTAGTAAGTTAGCTAGCCATAGTCTAGTGTTACCTAAGAATAAGAGGCTTGGCAAGAGACCACCTCCAAAGACTGCCAAACGCCACCAGGTCTGGATTTTTCTATGGTAAACCCTGTAAAAATATGGATAGATTGAGAAAATAATTACGGTATATGTATGTCACTGTTGTAGAAAAAAAAATGAGTAGGGCACATAGAAAATTCTGATGAAGGTTTTTTAATTATATTATAATATATATATATATATATATATATATATATATTTTATATATATATATCTATATGATTATATCTATATATATATATACTTATATATAATATAGATATCTATATTATATATAATATAATACATATGCTATACAAAAATGGCAATAGTTCATCATGGGAAATAGTGAGATGTCGTATCACAGGTCAGTGCTGGAGCATATTGTTCCATGTACACTAAATGGTTTAGACCAGGACTTATATGCAAGGTTTCTAAGTTTGCAGATAATGCTATGTAAATCATTCAGTTAGGAATAGTGAAGGATTATAAAGATTCAAAATGATTTGATAAACATTCTTGGTAAGCAGATAAGGCAAATATTTTCTATATAAATTTGTTTTGCAATTCATCGCGTTAATCAAAAGATTTTATACTATGATAGAATGGGGATACGGCTTGAGTCTTGTGGAGCTACGAAGAATTTACTATTCATTATAAGCAATAATCTTCGACAGTAGCTAATCAGTGTTTTGAAGCAAGATTAAAGCTAATAAGTATCTGGAATATTAAATCGCAACGTTTTTACAAGAGCCAAGACAGTTATAAGTAATCTGTATCATAGCTATGTGGAGTATGATGTATTCGTGCACTAAGTTGCCTTATTAAAGAAGACTCTGGATATACTAGACGAGAGTGCAACGTAAGAGACAGGATCGATTCCTGGTGTGAGGGTAAGAGCTATGAGGAGAGGCTTGAAGGAGTTAGAAGGACAATGATTACATAGTCTATCAATATTTTCATTATTGATAATACGGAGACCAACAAGATTCTTCTTATTAGATAGCAAGACGGGACCAGTGGGCTTAGTCCAGGCTCTTAACCATCTCGCCCAGGCAAATAAAATCTAACCTAAAGCCATATGTAAAATTAATTTATATATATATATATTATATATATATATATACTATATTATTATAATATATAGATATATATAATTATATATATATATAATTATATTATATACATATTTATGTCTTTTGCCGCTAAGCCCATAGAGCCGATCATATTCTGCGCCTAGGCATTTGAAGAAAATTAGAAGAAAATGCCATCATGTAATAAGAAAGATTCATTTCAGAACTGGGTTGTTAATTGTTGGAATGTTTGCAAAGAGGTTGTTGAGTTGCGACTTAATTGCAGAATTTAGAAAGGATTGGATGTATATTGGATGGTTTGGGTAGACTAGTTATTAGATAAGTCAAAGCTGCGGGTTTTAATCAGTAGTTATAAGGTTCACTTATGTTCTTATATGAGTTATAAAAGCTGTAGTAGTTGTTCATGTACTTTAGCTATAGTATTTTTTTTTCCTTTAGTTTATCCATGTATATAAGTTATTGACAGGCCCTAGGTGTTATGGATTTGCTGAGCATGAATGTTTGTGATTGGTTTGTTGGCTTGACGGGACAGTTTAGGAAGGCTTATGTGCCTTTTATCTTCTTTATTCTAATGTCTAATATATAATTCGATATGACTATTTCTGGCACTGATTAACGTAGTTATTCTGCTCAATTAATTATCGAATTATATTCGAATTTAAAAATAATATTGAGTATAGATACTCGATAGTTATGTGACTATCGGAATCTGTCTTTAAGTTTGCAGCCATATTATTACTGCACTTAGGAAAATTGTATTGAGGCTTTGCTGTGTATAATTGTGCGTATATGTATTAGACCTCTGTGTATATTTCTGTATTATGAGATTCGGAATGTTGTGGATAATATTTCGTATTACGCAATTGCAGGTTGTAGACTATATTGTACTTTTATTTTCAATACTTTTTTCTGCTGGTTATTTTGTTTGTTCCGTCATATTTTAATGACAAGGTATAATGTAGTTCATTCCATCGTCGCTATTGAGTATTGCTGGTACTAATTTGAAACATATTCTGTAAAAAAATGTATAAAATTATTTAAATGTTCATGATTCATTAAAAATTTTAAATGTATATTTTTCAATAAAAATTTACAAAGCGGTATAGAAAACAACTTTTATTTTTTTTCTCGTTCGTCTAGTGGGATAAGAACTGTGTCAATGACATTCTTTAGAAACAACTTGATATAGTTATATTTATTTTTATATATTAGAGATAATTTATATTAAATTTTTTATCTTTTTTAATTAACAATTCAACTATTCATTATGTTCAGAAAATCAAATTGAACTTCTATTATTAATTTTGTGCTTTTGCATTAATATTTAAATTATTTTTTTTTTCATCCTTCATTACCTAAGCCAAATGTTATGAGTGAAATCTTGATATAAATTCAACTAGGCTCACTAATAATGAAACGTAATAGATGTTTATTATTGCAATATTATGTCACAGTGGTTGAGATAGGTTCGAAACTGTTGAAATAATAGTAAAATTAAAAAAAAAAAAAAAAAACCCTTGCAGCTGGGCTTTTTTTGTTTTTGTTTTTTGGGATAGTAATGTTCTTTGTTTCAGTTTTAATATAGTGTTTTTTGTTTTGTTTTTTTTTTAATTTTTTTTTATAAAGATTTTGAATATTAATTTTGTAGCTTTTGTATCTATTTTTTTATGTGAATAACGGCTTTTAAACTATTTCCCAGATATTTTATAAGAATGAGCATTTCAATTTTACTTTCTGATATATTTTTAAAGATTTTGAAACATTTTTAATTTTAATTCTTTCTTGGTAATTTTAAATAAACAGATAATATGATCCATATAATCAATAAGGACCTAAAAAAGAAAATAGTTTCCATCTTAATTTTTATATTTTCAGTGATGAAAAGAAAACTTTTAAACTTGATTTATTCCCCGATGCAAAATTTTTTATTTATATATAAGAATTACTATTTATATATATTGTTATATAAATATATATACATATAATTTACATTATATATATATATATTAAATAATACATTAATTAACGAAAAATAAAAATTTTGGTAGGTTGTGTTGTGTGTGTGTGTGTGTGTGTTGTGTGTGTGTGTGTGGGTGTGTGGGTGTGATGTGTGTGTGTGTTAGGAGAGAGAGAGAGAGAGAGAAGAGCAGAGAGAGAGAAGGAAGGAGAAAAAAGGAAATGAGAGAGCGTTGAGGAGAGAGTGACTAGACCAGTTTACTCGGTCAGACTGCAATTTCGGAAAACATCCACCAATATCATGTGTAATTTAAATTGTTGGGCTATGTATATTATAGCTATTTATTTATGATTTTTTTTATATTTTTCGCTCTAAATTTTATGATTTATTACACATATATAAAGTTAATATTTAGTTGACAAAATGAAAATGTTTTGAAAATATACTTTTGTTCCGCACGTAGTTTTGGAACTACAAGTTTTTTTGACCCCAATTGAAATGTATCAGGACTGCAGACAGGCCTTTTATAAAAATTACAGGAAAATAAGCGTTAATGAAAGTAATAAAACAAATCAATAATAAAATATACAAACAAATATATACGTGTTTGTAATTTATGTATATATTTATTAATATTTGATGTAATAATTTTTTAAAATTTATTAGTAAAATTTTTTTTAGTAATGATAATGTTGAAACTTTAATATACGCAATACCTATAAATTACCTAAGATACCGTAATTAATGTCGCAGTCAAAAGCTAAAAGTAGTGTTGGCCGAGCACTGGATTTTTGCGGACCGCACTGGGAGGTCGTGCACCAGCACCGCACCGTCTCTTTTGCAATGCGCACTGCACCGCACCGAGAGCGAACCACAGCGCACCGCACCACGCCGACATAATATATTGTAGCAGGAGGAAATGAGTGAGTAAACGAAACAACTAAAATAAGAAATGAATTGTATGCTAACGGAGAATGGAAGGGTAGATTGTTTATCATCTCGGGCAGTAGCAACAGTGAGAAAAGGTGCTGTGTGTAAACAGTAAATAAGAAGGATGTTTCTCCAAAAGGTTTTGTGGGGAAACTTAGAAATGGAAAAGTATCTAACTGGAGCAGAAACAGCAAGATTTGATTTATTTTTATTGGATTTTTAAGAATTACGATTACTAAAAAAGAGATTTTTGTAATACTCTAGGCATCGGTGCCAGGAGCAGGTAAACTAGTTGCCGCTTCATTTGGAAAATTCAGGAGTTACAGACTCTTGGTGTAGGTGAATGGCTGAATCAAACAGACGAAAAAGAGTGAAAGTTAATAAACATGCTGCCTCTATGTGAATTGGAAGATTGAAGTCACGTAATTAGATACTCGAGTCTACCCGATTGTTTAGGGATTCATACTAATGATAAGTATATGGTTATGCTGCCCTGTAAGTCAATTAAAAGTTGTTTTTGCTGATGACAATATTACTAGACGTATTTTGGTGAGAATTGGTTGAGATATTAAACATTATGCGTGGATTGCTCATCTTATTTTTATATTCTCTACTGTGGATCAATTTATGTTCAAAAGGTTGAAAGGATTACCTGTGACTCTTATGGTGAATGAAATAGTGATCTTGCATCTGTCACTAACCACTGCTGAGTGATTTTAGACGTCCCCATTCTTAGTCGTTATGAAGATATCTCTGGAGGAAGTATTGTTATGTACTTAAAGAGATGCTGTATCAATGAATATCACGATTGTGTCAGTTTCTTTAGAAGTGTCACCATTACGCTAACTGGGAGTAAAGTCAGCGAGGTTGTTATAATCTTGGTGCATCCGCTCGGAGTGAAACAGCAAAAAAGAGTAAAGTAATCGTGCTATTTATATATTTAAAGGAAGAACGGTGGTCTTTGAAATAGTGGAAATGGTATAATATCTCTTGTGTACTAATTGCGCGATATAATATATGCTTATTATATGACACGATTATTTAATTTGATTTATTGTATCCTTTTTATTTGTTTTGTTTATGTAAATATTATTATGTATTAATACAAAGATTGTTGTAGCGTGCAAGACGTATAGAGTAAATATATATTGTCTCGACTCTCTTATATATTTTATTGTAGCAATAATCAATTCTTAATGATTCATTATTTATACCAGAGTAAGGAATGATTTATAACAAAATAGTTGTAAGTTTGACACACCGTGTGGTCATGCGAACATTTGTCAATTTTACAATTAAGGAATACTATCCTACAGAGTGTATAGTATTGTTGATAGATACCTCCATAATTGTAAGTGGTTTATTGAATTTAAGCATATAAGCCATATTCGGACTCACTATATAGCTCTCATTCTTAAATGTAATGACATTATGGATTCTTGAGCTTCTCTATAAGGCTTGGATTGACTGCTCGTTAAATTTCAGTTAACATGCGTCCAAAGGCTTGTACCATATTCATAATATTATCGTATCGGCATTTTTGGGACTTTGGCTCACAATTACACAAAGGATAAGTCAATAAAAAACACGCTGCTTGATCTTGTAATTGTTTTCTAGAACTGTTTATCAAAGTATGTTGAATAAATAATAAAATTTTCATTACAAAAGTATAATTATGTAAATTGGTATATATTTTGTTTTTTTATCAAAGCCCTATATTCTCTTAAGCCTATTAAAGGCTATAATATAAGGCTAAATGTTATAAGTTATATTTATCTATATACTTATACTTATAGTTTGATATATTTTCGTCGGTATATTAAATAGATGGTTGCTAGAATTAATTGTTTCTACAATCGGTACTATAGTACTCCTGAACTATTTACTAAAAATACGAAGCGTGTAGACTAGTCATAATTATATCTATAACTTGCTCCTGACACGGATGTCTATTTAAGAGTTATTACATATAAAATTACTCTATGTTTTTCGTAATCGTAATTTACTTAATAATCCAATAGAAAATAATATACTATAAATTTTTAAATAATACTACTTACCTAAAGTCATATATAAAGGTGTGATATATAAAATAGTATATATATATAGTTTTTTATATCATATTAATATTATAAATATATTCTTAAGTTATATATAATATAATATAGTATATATATATCTATATATTACTGTATATATATATGTATGTAATTTGTATTGGAATCTCTGAAAAGAATATGAAAGAAAATGAATTAACAAATTGGTTTTTTTTTTTTCCCCACAGTAAGCGCATCGTCGTCGGTATTCATAAGGCTTTACCAATGATTTCTGAGTCAAACTGATTTCTTTGCACTACTCTTCTCTTATCAAAATTTGTGTTGTGGAGTGTTATGTTTGCCTGAGTTCGAAGAGTCATTAGATGTCCGCCTGAGACGGACGTTCTCCTCTCTCGTCTGGAAAGGGACCAAAATGTCACTCGGGGGAAAAGGTGATCTCGAGTCGGTCTTCCTTGGAATATTTTTAGGCGGCTGAGCTACTGCCCCCCGAGATAATCCACCCGAGTGGAAATCCATGTTCCCAAAAAGCGAGTCAAACGAAAGTCTATTTTTCCGTCAAAGGCGGAAAAAACTACATTTTTCCACCTCGACCAAGCTCGATTAAAGCGACTGCAGTTGCTTCTGGACTTGAGCTCTTGATTTAGTTTTCGGATTTAGGTCAAGGAAAGTCGCCGTAGCAGAGGCGATTTCCCTTCGCTGCAGCTTACATTTTCGAGTCGAGAATTCGTTATGTCCAGTAGAGGGAAGTAACAGTATGCTTCGACACCCGAATCCTGCGGGATGCCTGCGAATAGAACGGGCGGGGCACATTTTACATCCAATTCGCGACTGCAGCATGTAACTCGAAATTTGCCTGGAGAGGCGATATCGACCGCCTTAACAGCGGCTGGGTGTGTAAGATTATCTATCCATCAGAACACAAAGATGTTGGCTCGGATATTCCTGATGCTGAATAAACGCGTGAATTGGCGATACTTCATTAGTCCAATTCAACTGATGAGGCAGAGTGGGAGGCATGCGCCCGTGATACTTCCAAGTAGCTTTATCCACCACGTACGCGGGCAGCAG
This sequence comes from Trachelipus rathkii, assembly GCA_015478945.1. NCBI lineage: Eukaryota > Metazoa > Arthropoda > Malacostraca > Isopoda > Trachelipodidae > Trachelipus > Trachelipus rathkii. Next base: position 29,284 of record JABUQX010003977.1, on the reverse strand, counting down.
TTGTCACGCTATCTCGCTGCCTGTACGCGAATCAGTTTTGATGCCTGCGTTCGATGGCTTTGACATTCGTCCACTGCTGCGGACGTCTCTTCTCTCACAAACTCTCACTATTTACCCAAGTTTTTTTTTATAACCATGGACACCACCTATTCTAGGTAATTTCTAACTAGGATCCAGGCTAGGGATGACCCGGCTTGCCATGCACTCTCTCCTCTTACTGATGACCTAGGTGATAATATATTATATTATATCTTAATTATATTTATATTATATATAACTATTAGATATATATATATAATAATATATATTTATATATATATAATAATAGAATTTATATATAAATAAATAATATATACTAATATTATATATATATATTTAATTATATATATATATATATATATTATATTATATATATAAAAAGAGGATGGAAATGCAATAAGAACAAATCCATAAAGTAGATAGTAAAAATTTCTTCTCTTTCTTCTCTCTTCTATATAGTATATATATATATATATATTATTACTATATTAATAATTTTATATTAATATATATTTATATATATATCTATATAATACATATATTATTATAATATATATATATTTAAGATGAATAGACATATTCTCAAAATAGTCTAATTGGGTATGTCGCGAAACTTGACGGTGTTTCCACTCGCGGGCAAAATTAAATAGGTTATATTGATAAAGTTAACTTTTTTTGGTCTTTTAGGAATCTTGTGTCCTTTGATAATGAATAGGATAACATAGCTGAACCACACCTCGTCACTGTGGAGCGTCTGAGGTTTTACGCTAATCATTGTGTATAACGCGAAAGTATGGCACTTATAAAAATATGACACCAATCATCTGATTTAAATTCTTATCCTTGGAGCGAAATAAAAAAACTAGTTTCCCTAATCGATGACGTGATTTTTCTGTGTTAAATGTTTGAAAACTGCACTACTGGGATTCCCTCTTCTGACTTCACCTCTATGTTGATCTATTCTGGTTTTTATGGTCTTCAAAGTTTCTCCAAAGTATGACTCACTACACATGTCTCTGTCGGAGTTTCCCTTTACAATCAACGGAAAATTTTGTCCGCTTTTAGCTCTCATAAAAAAAATTTACTTCCCCTTATTGTTAATAAGCTAAACAAACTGAGTAATTTTCTTCCACGTAGATTTAATGTAGCTATTTCCTCTCTTAAAAGAAATAGGGAGATCATTATACGTAGAGCAGATAAGGCGGCCTGAATTGTCATTTTAAATTTTAGAGATTATGTTTTCAAGTTCAGAATTTGCTAAGTGATGAAAATGTTTACGAGAAATTAAATTCTGATCCATTCAATTCATAGCTGTATCAATTTAAAAGATATATCAAACCTTTGATACCAGCAGACGTTTTCAAAAAGGTTACAGTCTCTAATCCTGTACTTACTTATATGTATGGTATCCCTAAATTACACAAAGAAGGTATTCCAATTAGACCAATCATTTCGTCCCGCGGAGATGCGTTTTCTAGATTGAGTAGGTGGCTGGCCTCTTTTCTTTCTCCGTTGTTGGGAACAATCTCTTCCTCACACATTTTAAATGCAAGAGATTTCATTGAAAAGGTTGGAAGATTTGTTCCACACGAACATTGCCTGGTCATCTTTGATGTCGCGAGCTTGTTTCCTAACGTTCCTGTTTCTCATGTATTGGAGTTTTTGTTTGCATTCTTGGTACCACATATGATCCCTATATCGATTCCAAATTTTATTAGCTGCTTGCAAATATGCATGGCACAAAATGTGTTTTCTTTCCGAAACGAATTTTATCGACAAATTTTTGGTGCCAGTATGGAGGGGAGCCTAAGTCCCATCATTGCTAACCTTTATATGGAATTTTATGAAACTAGACTTCTTCCACTTGCCCCTCTCTTTTCTCAAGTTTTTTTTTTATGGAAGAGATATGTTGACGACATATTTGCCAATGGACCTATATCTTTCCCAACACATCAATTCCTTTTACGAATCAATGACTGACTCCCACAATTACTTTTACCTTTGAAGGCCAGAATATGGGATGTATCCCTTTTCTTGATTTGTTAATTACACAAACGAACTCATTTGACATAGAGTTTATCGTAAACCAATTCAGAAAAATCATCTGCTTCACTATTACTCTTGTCATCCCCCCTATATCAAGAACAATATTATCTTGAATATGTTCTCAGGGCGTCTATTACTGTGATAAACTATTATTCAATAAAGACTCGCTTTATACTCAAAGTTAGAGAAATCAGACAGGACTCGCTTTACGATTAAGAAAATATAAACATGCTTTATTCTAGTTTTTTGGGTGTAAGAGAAGCTCTCCCCCGATTAGAAATATTAGGTGGTTCTTTTCTCCACCACTTCTTGATTAAATTTTGTTAGCATTTATTTAATTGTATTTAATTTCTTAATTTTTCTTGACACCCTCTAACGTATCAGTGGTCATTTAATACCTACTATACGAGACGCGTGGGAGCGAGTATCAAATCGCTTAATTCGCATCTCTGTAGCGAGTCATCACTTTGGAGACTTTGAAAACAACAAAACCCAGAAATGCCACAAAAATGGAGAGGTCAGCAAGAGGAACCGAGTCTGCATTTTAATCATTTTCCAGAAAATCACGTAATGCGATTGGGAGGGAACTTTTTTTTGATCGATTCTGCGATAGAGTAAATAAGATGATTGAGTCATTTTTAATATCTACAGCAAGGACATCAATTTTAACTGTCCAGAGGTGATTTTTTATTTTTGATCATAGCTACAGAAAATATTATAGCGGAAAGAGTAAGTCTTTAATATTGAGACAAATATTTTTTTAACGTTTTCTTTTTTTTTTTTTTTTTTTTTTTTTTTTTTTTTTTTTTTTTTGCTCTAATTTCTACACTCAGTAGTGTAATATTTATGTTGTAGGATTAAAGAATTTTTTGAGAAAAATAATTCTTAAGTAAATGTTCATCTCTTATCATTAATAATTTACAATAGATTGAATTGGATTGGATGAGTTACCTATATACTATAGTATATCATATTATTATATATATATTAATATATAATATATATATATATACTATATTTACATATAATATATATATATACTATTATATTATAATATATAGATATATATAATATATATATAACTATTACTATATTATATATATTATATATAATATAATATATATTAATTATATATATATATTTATATATCATAATTATATATTATATACTATATATATTATATTATAATATATATATATTTACTATATAATTATATAATTATATATATATATATATAATAATATATAATAATATTATCATATATATAATATATATATTATATATATATATATCTATCTATATATATATTATAATTATAATCATATTATATATATATATATATTACTATATAATATAATATATATATATATATATATATATTATATAATAATTATATATATATATATATTATATATATATATATATTATATAATATATATAATATACATATATATAATATTTATAATATATATATTTATAATATTTATATATACTATATATATATATATATATTATATAATATATATATAGTATATATATATATGATATATATTTATTATTATGATAAGTGGAGCTGTAATCGTTGATGGATGAGAGGTAATTCATCTTGACTCAATTTTCTCTCCTCATATCCACAATTCTGTTAAATCTACCCTTGTCTTCCTTTATTCGAGTTGATGGTTCTGTGGATAATTCTCCAACTTAAAGGCAACTTCGGCCTCCTATTTTCCTCTACTCAACCCTGGACGATTCCAACATTGCTCCTACTCTTTTCCCTCTCAGGTGTCCAAGGCTCCAAATGAGTAATTGTCGGTGCTGGCTCCTGAATCTATGAACGTTGGGAAGGAGGGTGGCCCGGGTATTCCTCCCCGTGTTTGGAGGGAGTGTGTCCGTGCGGCCCTCTCTGTTCAACTCTTACTGCTCTAGTTTAATATAACACTTCCCTCAGTGTTGGAAGCACGACATGTCCAACCCCCGAAAAAGGAGCCGCTCTGATCCTTCCAATATGCCCATACGCTTCACTGTGATAATTCTATCTAAGATTCTATTGAACTACTCTTCTCACCTCATTTCTCTAGATACATCTGGAATTCATACCACTGTCTTTCCGAGTGCCAGTATGGCCTTGTTGCCGAGGTCTATGGCGATCTACTTTCCTATATTCTGGATTTAATGGCTTTTCCGCCCTTAGGTAAGTACGGGGAGACTTGCGTTGGTGGGCTTGACATATCTAAAGCATTGACCGGGTATGGCACGCGTCACTCCTTCCAAGCCTCCCCTCCTTTGGGTTCCTCTTCCCTGTTGCTTACTACATCGCGTAGTTTCTTTAAAATCGCTCATATTAGGCTGTTGTTGATTGGAGCGACTTCTTCTTCTTTCTGTAATAGTGGTGTTCCTCCAAGGGTTCTGTCTTATCTCCTACTTTATTCTTACTTTCATGAACACTCTACTCCCTTGCACATTTAACTCTATTCACTCTTATGCTGATGATCGACCTTTCATTCTTCAACTCAATTTCAATTCTGCTCCTTCTTTTCTAGAATTGCCAATCGTCTTAATCTTTCCGATTTATTCTCGCTGATACTGGATAGAATTTCCGGTATAGTGTCATACTGAACTTGTGAATTCAATTCTTTAAAAACACGACTTCTACAAATCTCCTCTCTAAGACACCTTCTTAACTTTCCTATCTCTTTCGATGGTTGTCTCGTTTTCTGTTGATAATATAAACATCCTAGGCCTTAACATAAACCAAAAATAGTCTTGGAAACCTCCATCAACAATGGATTGCTAGGGCAGCCTCACAGAAACTGGAGTTCTGTTTAGACTACGAGACTTCATAAAGCTTCTCATACTCAAGATACAAGGGCTCATCGCCTCATATTGGTGGGTGCTCTGGATTCAACCGCGGGTTTTAGATAGCACCGACTTTAGATAGGGTCGAGTCAAGCAAAAAGCTTTTAAATGTTTTCGGTATTTCTATTAACTTGACCTCTATTTTGCGGGACGTGATCTGGTGCTTATCTCTTTTCTATAGGTACCGTAGTGGCAGGTGCTCGAGGAAATTATACCCGCGTACCACCACCTTTACTCTCCCCTCGTAGTACAAGGGGTGCTTGTATCTCACATGAGTTTTGTGTTGAATTGGTACTCAGCTAGTTGGCGGTGCTTCTTCTTCTCTGCACTCGTGTCTGTGGCTTCTCTATCCATCTTTGTGGTTCCTCTGAAGTTTAATTACCCCTACTTAAAGCTGCGTTGCGTTCATCTGTGTAATTGCGTTATTTTTCGATTCTGAGGCCGGTAACAACCCCTCCTTGAATGGGCTTGCCGTGATGATGTAAATTAATTAATATACTTATATATCTTAATATATATATATAAATCATTATTAATATTTTAACAATTATGTTTATATTGCTCGAACTTATTAAATTTGCGCAAGCAATTTTAGCATAAGTCGTAAATGAAAATAGATAGTAAAGTCCGCTTGTCGAGATAATGACTATCACTTATCTGACCTAATTTATCTAGACTCGCTTTTTCTCTATCTTCTCGAAAATCAGAAATTCTAATCTCAATCTGGGAGGTAGACAGCCGACTAAGCCCATGGAGAAAGCCAAATATCGATCGGCAAACTAAAACTGAAAGTCGTCGAAGGGAGTAAAGCGCCGGCTAAGCAAAGCGTTCTTCTGTAGAATTTGAGAGAGAAAGAGATATCTAAGCACGGGCACTTTTAATTATCCTTCATGTAAATTAAGAATACACCGTTTCAACTATGATTTGTACACTCCATTCATTATTTATATGGGACTGTGCTCACAGAAGAAACACCAACATTAGCAGTTCTTTCCCTATATCATTGGTGAACCCAGAAGTGAAGAACACCAGAATTCAATCAAGTGCCTTCTAGAAGCAAAGGAAACCATCGTAATGACGAAAAGAAAAAATAATATCTCATTCAAAACAAACATCTTATTGATACAATGATACTTTATACTCATATTCAATATAATATGTGGATTATGTAGAAACTATTTTTGATTCCACTCGAACTCGGATTCTTTTCGAATTTAATGATTCTGTTGTCATTCTTTTTTAATACGTTTCTTCTATCAAGAATTTACCCCATAAATAAGAAATCCAACATTTAATTTCGCCTCTACAATTGTCCCGCAATATTTCTTTCATACCCAAAGTTTGAAAAATGTTTACGTATGGCGTTGATCGAATCAGAAACCATTAAAACGCGCTTATAATCGGATTTTTCCTGGATTCCCGATTCGATCAATGTTGCCTATTAAATATGTATTTTATCGCTACCATAAAGGACTAGATTTTAGGCAATCTTCGTTCTACTATTACGAGCTTTTAAAATATGCACACTGTGTTGATGGAATCAACTGAAACATTAGAAGGCTCCTTTTACTGACTTAACCTTTTGTTCTTCATATTCAAATCGACATTCAGTCCAACAAAGATGATTTACGTCAAAATCCAAGAAGTCAAGTGGATTTCTCCGCAAAAGTATGTGCGTATATTTTAATTTAAATATTTATTTATGAATTATGAATATTTATATATTCAATATTTTATGTAGTGCAGATCCTCCGAGATGTAGCTCAGATAAATGCTTAGTATTTGAATATTGCCCTTTGACATTTTTATTTAACTATTTTTGCCTTCAAATGTTTGTAGGTCTACTTATGTTCTTCGGACATAAATAGATATGCTTGCATTTGAAGAGTAACTTTACTTTATGTATGTATCAATATTCTATTTCTCATTTGAAATGTTTTATATTTTGGTGCGACATTTGTTAATTGCCCACAAATATTGTATACATATATGAAGAACAGTGTTAGTTTTTATATCATGTATAATTACTATAGCATACTTTTTCACTCCGTGTTTAGCATGGGAGTTAATGTAGTACTCCATTAAATTATTTGAGAAATTTAAATTTATGTTCGAACTTTTGCTAAAATTTGCGCAATCCAAGTTCCAGAAATGAAATAATCATTTAAACCGGCTTGTCGAGATAAAGGCTACATTAAACTGAAATCTCATCAGACTCGCTTCTCATTTTTCTCGAAATCTAGAATTCTAGATCTCAAACTGGAGTGTAGCAGCACTAAGCATTCGAGAAGCCATAATCTTCGATCGAAAACTCAAGACGAAAGTTGCGAGAAAGGAGGTATAAACGCCGGCTGAGACCAGTTCTTTTGAAGAATTTGAAAGAGAAAGAGTATCTCAGCAACGGGCACTTTATACCTTCTGATAATAATAGCACGTTTCATTATTTAACCCATCATTATTTATATAATGGGACTTGCTCATAAAAGAATCCACCAACTTAGAAGTTCTTCCCCTTATTATACTATGACTTATATAATATATATATATAGTATATATATATACATATATATTAGATATTATATTATTATATTTATATTTATATAATATATTATAAGAAGTATATCACCTTGGTATTCATTGTTCCTACATTTCCCTGGTACTGGGATCTTTCTCGCAATTTTAGCCCCCGCTGCTGTTAAAGTATATTCCTTCTGCGTCCGCAGTTCACGGTGTATTACTCAGTGTTTACCGAAGGTTAAACGGGAGCAAATGTGGGCTTGTCTGCTGTCACTTCTACAAACCTCTCCCATACTTACCGTATGCTTCATTCTTACTGCGAATTGGAATGGCTATATGTTTGCTTTTCGAATAATAATAGGTGATATAATGAGGTGAGAATGGTGGGAGGGTGGAAGAAGAAGCAAATAACTGAAATAACAACCATTTATTATTAAAAGCAACCATATTTGATTTAAAACAGTGGATACATTATTATTCAAAACAATCTTTAGAATAGCAAGTAGTACATCAGTATAGGTTTTATGTTCTAATTAAATATTAGAGTTATAAATTAATAAATACTATATAAATTAATAATATAGATAATAAGGTAGAATTGCTAGGTAGATTTGTCAGGTTGAGTTAATCAAGTAGAGGTAGAGGTTTTGAGAGGATAGATTTCAATAGGCTTGGAATATTTTTCGACATCAGCACTACTTAAACATACTGTTTTGCTCTTCGATCTTTGTGTATTTCTCGCGATTGTACGTCTTGCATTATTGACAACTAAAATCCTAAAACGTTGGACATTTCTGTCCTTCAAGAATACAAAGTATTTGTATTCAACATCCCAGATGGAAATCTTAAGAATTGAGTTAACAATGTTGAACCTATTTGAACAAGTTGAATTTAACTTCTTTTAAAAGTTATCAGTCAACTTCTTGGTAAATAAAATGAATGAGTCTTACTCAAAGCTATTTGGCTTTAACTATCCTAATCGGTTGCTATGTTATTCTTTCAGCAAGCATCAATTAAGCTTGCTTACTCATCATCTACCATCACCGTTGCTAAAAATAATAGTTTTACAGCCCATGTTTCATTTTGGATAGTTTTCTAAAGTTTGTCAAAAAGAAGAAGATAAAAGGAAAACTGGCTCTGGGTTCAAATAGCACAAAGGATTTATAAGTCTAGACAATGCCACCTTTGAAATATCTCCATCAATTTTTTCAAAATTAATTAAGGTTGTAACACCGTAAAATCTTGATTTGGGGAGACATGTAGCTATTAGGGCTTAACCAACTTTGACATAATATTAATTTGATAACAACGATAACAAGAAGTTCAACTTTTAAAGTCATTTAAAGAAATTCCCGTGCTAGCAAGTAAGAGCAAAGAAACTTCACAAATTATTCCTGGCGTTGATGCATGGTTTACCTGGCGCTCTGAAAGAAATATTTTCTGGAACAACACGACCTGAAAATATCAAATACGGCTGTAAAAAATTCTTATAATCTTCTTTGGGCTAATGCCGTGTTTTTTTTTAATTGCACTGAGAAAATTAGAAATCTGTTCGAGATCATTTGCATTTATTTTAAATTTTACCTGTTCATCATCAAAATCAATATCATAATTTTTTGGTCAATTTTGGACCACCTTGTCTGAAATCTTTTAAAAATGTGAGGTTCAAGGCCATTAGTTGAACCCATTTTACAATCAAAAACTGCCTATAGTATTACTTTTGAAATGTGATGACGACATGCCAAGTATAAAAGATTTTTTAAAAAAATTGTTCCAATAAAACACTGGTTCTTCTCAAACGACCAGTGTTGACAGCAATAGTGTCAAAATACATTGCTTCTATTTTTTCTACTGCTCCCCATTTTTCCACTTCAGAAATAAAAGCTTTTGCCTGAGTACATTCCGTATTATTTTTAATATGAGGTGGAACTATCAACTTCTCTTCATCACCATAACTTAACAAAACTTCCAACCTCTCTACATTTTCTTTATTCAATATATCTAGATCAATTTCCAATCCCAATGTAAGACAGCACCTTGTAAATCTCAATTTTCAATATTTTTAATCTGTGCTTTTTCCCCTTGAAATTTTTGCCTGCGGGCTCGTACGGTAGACCTAATGATTGCTAACTTCTGTGGATCTTGCCATAATGCTTCGGCAGTAGCCGAAATCCGAAATATGACATCTATTTAACAATACTGACAATATCTCTGACAATTTTTTTTTACTTATTCGGGAGTACTTTCTTTTCTTCGGTTGTTAATGTGTCGATTCCTGTGTCCTGAAAGTCCTCATGGTCCTTGTAGACAATGTTCATATCGTTCACGCAGATTCTCAAACGTATCCAGGAAGAGAGGTTGCTCCAGACTTGCAAAGGAAATCGACGAATTGTTGCCGTAAGGCGGAATATATTTTGCGGTATGCTCACAAGTGAACATCAATTTCTTACATCCCAAGTAGTATCAGGTGTTGTAAGATCGGGGGAATGTGATGGGTATAGAAAGTCAGCCCTGAGTGAAATAATTCGTCCAGGAAGTTACCTGCAAGCAATGATGAGATTTCTCGACGTATGGCTGTCGTTCCTCCTGTCGATACACACTGTTTACCGTCATGGGAAGCCTTTGCACCAACAGAATCTCACTTGCAGAAATGGTTGTCAATATGTACTGTCTTTTGAGTTGACGGTAAGGACATAGCATATACCATCTTCAATGAAATAGGGGCATATTGGCCGTTGGGAGAAGCAACCATGTCGTGACACGCTCACTATAGACTGTTTGGACGATGTCACTCTGTCCTCAAACCAAACAGAGAGTTGTCCTGCTGAAATGATGCACAATCAATTGAAATGTTTCGTTTGTTAGAGAACAACATTCTCAAAAATATGGAACATCCTATGCCATGGAAAATGTTTCCAATACAAATAACTGTATGGTATAGTCGGCTTTGTCATGCGCTACCCAATCTAAGTCTGGTAAGACTACACTATGTTTTAAAATCTGCGACGGAGTATAAGCTCACGTTAATTTCAAGGCCGTTGTCGTAGCTTGTCGGCGATTGCAAGCTACCTAGCTCCGAAACACGTCGTGATGATCTCATTGTCGCAAACGTTATTGGTTGCAAGATCTCATTCCATTGAAACAGTACAACTAAGAACTTTCAAATTTCGTACAATGAGAAGCATAACTGTTACCTTGGTGCCGCTCTAATTAAATTTTACACAGGAATGTGTTCTGCGCTTTTTCAAACCCTGTACCCCTTCCGACACTCGGTATGCACGGAAATATATTACTGATCTAATGAAAACTTTCCTCTCCGTCGTGAGACGCATTTTTAATATATCACACAGCAACTTTTCTTTTCCCAAAATGTAAATAGTTCGATTGAATGCTATTCCGCGTCGACTAAACGTAGCATGCTCCGACGAGATACGCGGAATTTCAGTATACATATATATATTATATATAATATATTTAATTATAATATTTATATAATAATATGCTATATATTATATATATATATATAAATATATATAGTATATAGATATATATATATATTATATATATGAATATATAATATTATTATTTTATTATACTTATATATCTAATATACTATATATTATATATATATATATATATAATAAATTATTATATAATATATATATATATATATAATAATATAATATATATTAATATAATATATATAATATAATAATATATAATATGTTATATATTATTATATTATATAATATTTATATATATATTATATTTATAATATATATTATATATATATATATATATATATATAATATATATATATTCATATATAATAATTATAATATATATAAATATATATATATATATATACTATATATATAATATATATACTATATTATATACTATATATATTATATATATATATCATATATACGGAAGGTGTAAATTTTTTTTACAGGAAACAGAGTTTCAGTGAACAAATTTGAAATTTGAAGAATAAAATGATCGAAGCTATTAAAATTTTAGGCTCGGTATCATGTTTTTTTATCTACCACTCGAAAACGATACATATTTATATTATATGAAAGAATTTTTGGGAAAGTTCTGTTTAAGGGACAACATGGGTAATTGGTTTATAATTCAAATAGAAAAATGGTTCTAAAAAGATTGAAGTTTTTAATGTTCAGCGTTAACTACAGATCTTTATAGCTGATTCATCACTTTTAACTACTCTAATTATGAAATATTTATTTCATTTAACTTGCATGCAGTAATTATCATATAAGGTTTCCTATACAATTGATAAAGAAACAGCAAAGGCTCATTGCATGTAATACTCGTAAAAACAAGAATAAAACGATTCAGAGAACATATGTGACGAATAAAATAATTGTTCTATTAATACAAGTAAAATAAAAAATAAGAAAAAAAAATGTAGTAGTAACTATCTATAATTTATTTAAAAATAATACAATATTATATAACTATATATTTCGATATAATAATAATAATAATAATAATAATAATAATAATAATAATAATAATAATAATAATAATAATAATAATAATAATAATAATAATAATAATAATAATATAATAATTAAAATAATAAAAAAAATAAACAAATAATAAATACAAAAAAATAAATAAAATAAACAAACAAAATTGGAATTTTATTTGTTCATAATTTTATTAAAAGAAAAAAAAAAAAAAAATTCAAATTGCAGTTAAAGTTTTTCATTCTAACATGTTTTTCTTTATGATAAATTTTTTAAAAAAAATTTCTGTAAAATTTTTATCATCAAGCTATTCGGATTTCAGTTCTTCATTTGAAACATAAAAAGTTCCATTAAACATTCTGAAATATTTTCCAATTTCGGAACGCTCAATCGGATCAGAATTCCTCTTCACGAATATTTCTTTCTCGGTTAAATAAAAATTGTTGAAGCCATCGGATGACATAACTTAATATTGTATTTTTATCTATGTACATGAAAGGTCGAACGGGGTACCTACCTGTAATGTAAATCTTCCTTTTTCATTGGGAGTGCTGTTAAAATTTGAAAATTGATTAATATTAATTGGTATATTTTTTTGCAGTTTTTAAGTTTCATATTTATAAATTTTTTAATTTACTTAATTCAAAATATGTTATTCTATTCATTTCCAAAGTTATTTGATGGTTCATTAAAATTATGGTAGACAATTTCCAAAAAAGGGAAAAAAATTTTTCTTGTAGAACAAGCAAGAACATACCAACATCCATCCAGTAATAACACCGGTATAATTTGCTTTTAAATTTCCCACTATCATTCCAGAGGCAAATATAGCATCCTATTCCTCTCTAGTTTTGGTTATAATTGGTTTCGGTTCATCAAGTTGTTGAAGAAACAATTTGAAATGAAGAAAGTGCTCCTATTTGGTATACAAGTATAAACGTCTTTCACTGTTTCGAGATTTACTTCATTTTCGAAGCAGATTCTACATGCTTGGCTGTAACATATTAACTGCAAATAAAACTATTTAAAAAAATATTTAAACAAAATTATTTAAATTTACTTTAGATAAATATTTATTAATCATTTCTAAAAGTTAATTATTTTTAGCAATTTAAGATCAAAGTTTCCGAGTTGGAATTAAAAAGATCTAACTCCGATTCCAACTTTTGCTCTTCAAATTTGCTATGTCTGACTCCGTCTCTCACACTGAACTTTGATTCCATTCTTCAAATTTCCATCCTTCCACTCCGATTCCTAGGTACTTGTATATTTATTGAAAAGAATTGAAAATATGCCAATAAATAAAAAAAAAAAAATGAAATCCATTTCTTTATTAAAATTAATAATTCTCTCTCTCCCATATATATATATATATATATATATATATATATATATATAATTATATATAATATATATATTATATATATATATATATATATATATATATATATATCAATAAATTATAAATATATATATTATATCTCTCTATATATTATATATATATATATATATATATATATATTGTTAGGAAGTAAATGAGCGAGTGAATGAGCAAACCAATAAGAAATGAAGTGAATGACGATTTGATAAGAGAGGGTAGATTGTTTTACGACGTCTCAAAGGGAACAACTGTGATTAAAAGGTGCTGTGGGAAAACAGTGAATAGAAAAGGTTTAAATGAAGAAAGTTGTCACGAGTAAAGAAGTTTATCGAAAAAATCCGCTTAACGGTAATTAAATTGTGTATAGAATTTTTACTCTTAAAATTTTAGGAGTTTGTTATTAATTTATTGATGTTTAGGAATTGATGCTGGGACGCACATATTGAAGGTCGCCTCCTTTTTGAGTGAATATTTGGTATAATCTACGGAAGTGAAACCAACGAGTGACGATTCTGGAAAGGGCGAGAAAGCAACTTGTTTGGCTTCATCGTAAAGGAGAAACAAAAATCGGACGAATTAATGTTCTTTTGAAATGGGATCACATGGTCTTAGATGTGAGGTAAATGGATTATAAGCTGGAAAGCGCTCGAAGGATCAAGGACTAAAATGGTATTGGCGGTGTTGTGAGTGAACTGTAAGTTACTGTAATTTGTCCTCCTTAAGCGATTTCCTGACTTTGTTTAGTTCCTCAAAACTTGAGTAAGTTTTGAACTAGTAATTGTTTCGTTCGATGCCAGGTATCGCCATTTGGAAGCAGGAGTAAGTTTAAAGTGACTTTACTTATGAATTTATCAATGAACAGGTTATTTTGATTCCTTAATTGTTTTATGACTGTTTTAGTATATAAGAAAAAATGGAGAATTATTGCTAACATTGCCGTTGTAAATAAAATTAGAAGTAACTTATTTCATATTTGTGTATTGACAATATGATATTTGACTCGCTGATATTTTTAGTATATGTAGATAAAATTATGTTTAGTCAAGAAAGCTATTGATATGTGGGGTTATTATTTAGTATTACTGTGTATATTTTTGAGAATTGCGTTTGAATAATTTTGTAAAACATTTTTATTTGGGTATTTCGCATTGACAAGTGTTAAAGGAGATATTTATTTTGGGTTATTTTAATTATACGTATTATAAAATTGTGTGTGTTGTTCTTCCTCCATTGTCATTTTGTTTGGTTCTTGATAAGAGGGTTAAATACTGAAAGTAGTACCAACTATTACAATATATGTATATATATCATGTGTTTTTACCAACAATTCAACTATTAGAGCCGGATTCGGATTCATCTCCTTTTCTGACTCCGGCTCTGGAATCCAGATCATGAGTCATCTCAGACATCCAACTACTGAACCCTTCCTCTGTTAAAGTAAAAGAAATCCCCACCCGGTATATATATTATTATATATATATATATTATATATATATATATGATATTTATTATATATATATATATTATATATAAATATATATATAATATATATATATATATATATTATATATATATATTGTTTGAACAGTTTAATGCATTTCTTTGTTCCATAGGTATTAGATCATAGTATTAGAAAGAAGATAATACTTCAAAAATTGTGTTTAATATTTAAATGATATATGATGATATAAGAATATAACAAAATACATAAATATAAAAACAAGAGGAATACGTACATAAAGTTAAAGAATACATAAGTAAAGGAACACGAGCAGGATTACAAAAACCATTGAAGAAGAAGAGGCAATACAGAGAAAAACGATTACAAAGGTACCCAACACTAATAAGGAACAGAACTTAGCAATACGCACTTACTCGGGAAAGTAATTCAAGTAAACCTAACAGACGTCCATCAGATAACTTCTAAGAAATTAAAGAATAACCTTACAGACGTCCTTGTTTCATATCCCATCAGAAACCCATAGGAAAAAACGTTCAGATACAATCAAAAGATCAATCAGAAACCCATAAGAAAAAACGTTCAGATACAATCAAAAGATCAATCAGAAACCCATAAGAAAAAACGTTCAGATACAATCAAAAGATCAATCAGAAACCCATAAGAAAAAACGTTCAGATACAATCAAAAGATCAATCAGAAACCCATAAGAAAAAACGTTCAGATACAATCAAAAGATCAATCAGAAACCCATAAGAAAAAACGTTCAGATACAATCAAAAGATCAATCAGAAACCCATAAGAAAAAACGTTCAGATACAATCAAAAGATCAATCAGAAACCCATAAGAAAAAACGTTCAGATACAATCAAAAGATCAATCAGAAACCCATAAGAAAAAACGTTCAGATACAATCAAAAAATCAATCAGAAACCCATAAGAAAAAACGTTCAGATACAATCAAAAGATCAATCAGAAACCCATAAGAAAAAACGTTCAGATACAATCAAAAGATCAATCAGAAACCCATAAGAAAAAACGTTCAGATACAATCAAAAGATCAATCAGAAACCCATAAGAAAAAACGTTCAGATACAATCAAAAGATCAATCAGAAACCCATAAGAAAAAACGTTCAGATACAATCAAAAGATCAATCAGAAACCCATAAGAAAAAACGTTCAGATACAATCAAAAGATCAATCAGAAACCCATAAGAAAAAACGTTCAGATACAATCAAAAGATCAATCAGAAACCCATAAGAAAAAACGTTCAGATACAATCAAAAGATCAATCAGAAACCCATAAGAAAAAACGTTCAGATACAATCAAAATATCAATCAGAAACCCATAAGAAAAAACGTTCAGATACAATCAAAAGATCAATCAGAAACCCATAAGAAAAAACGTTCAGATACAATCAAAGATCAATCAGGAAACCCATAAGAAAAACGTCAGACAATCAAAGATCAATCAAGAAACCATTAAGAAAAAACGGTTCAGATTTACAATTCAAAAGCATCAAGGCAGAAAAACCCATTAAGGAAAAACGTTTCAGATACAAGCAAAGAACAATCAAAGAGTAATTATATTTCATGCATCGTTTAATTAATATAATCATAAGGCATTTAAATCATATATTATCATAATATAATATATATATATTATATATATATATAAATATATATATATAATATATAATATATATATATATTAATATATATATAGTATTATATAATATATATATATATATGATATTATATATTCGTAAAATTAGTAATTAAGAAAAAATATAAAGATAATAATAATGAAGAACTTTATTATTATTATTATCCTACTGTCTGCGTGGTATCGCACAGCACCGTACCGACTCACTTGAGTCGGTACTTGAGTTCTGTACTCATCTACGCATTCACCATATTTCATCTATTTATGACCATTTCCAAATTTTGGGGATATGCCTCCATCACTTATTGGAGCATTAGATGAC
>JABUQX010003977.1:5000-10000 GCA_015478945.1 Trachelipus rathkii | reverse complement strand
TGATATATTATTATATAATATATTATATATCCGTATATTATATATATATATATATAATACCGATATATAATACTATCGTTATATTATATTTTATATATATAAATTTAATAAATATATATATATATATACTATATAATATTATTTATTAATATATAGTATATATATATATTATATATATATATATATATATATATATATATATAATAATATATATACTATATATACCCGTATATATACTATATATATAATATATATATATATATATATATATATATATATATATATATATATCTATACCGTAATATATATATATAAATATAATATGATATATATTATTATCATATATATATATAATATATATATATATCATATATACCGTATATATAAATATTTATATAAAATATATAAATTATTTATATATATATATAAATATATATATATATATATATTAATATATAGTATACGCCGTAATATATATATATATTTATATTATATTATATATATATATATATATATATATCATATATTATATATGTAATATATATTATATATTATATATATATAATATAATATACTATTATATATTATACCGTAATATATATATATTATATAATATATATATATATATATATATATATATATATATATATTATATAATATTATAATATACTTAATATATATATATATATACGTATATATATATATATATATATATTAATATATATACTATATTATAAATATATTATATATATATATATATAATATAATATATATATTATATATCATATCATATATATACCCGTATATATATGTTATATATATATATATTATATATATATATATATATATAATTATTTATATATATCATGATTATATAATTATATATAGTATTATATATTTCTTTATATATATATATATATATATATATAATATCTAATATTTTAGCCATATATATATCAAGTAGTCAATAAGCCTATATATATACCGTACCTATATATATATATATATATACATATATTATAGTACCGTTTTAATTATAAAAATATTCGTTCATATCCTATTTATTATTTATTATATAATAATTATATATATAATATATATCAGGAACAATAGTGGCCATAGATTATACTATATAAGCTATATATATACTATATAATTAAAATACTACACTTTAGTATAAGCGTCTATAGTCTCACATAGCCCTCTAATATATATATTCACGATAGATTATTAATTACTATATATAATATTTATATTTATATATAATATATAATATATTATATGATATATATATTATATATATTATATATATGTATTATATTCTATATATAATATGTATATATTTATATATATATATATATATATATATAAATATATATATATATTATATTATATATTATATATATATATATATATTGTATTTACTATATATATATAGTATATTATATATATATTATATATATTATAGTATATATAGATATTGCGTATTTGGGCAGTTGTTTATTGTTATGTAGTCGAAATATCACGAAGAAGGGATTAGTGCAAGGAGGCAGTGAGCTACCGGGCGCGCGGTTTGGCAAGGTCTCAGGCGCTGGAACCTCAGGAACCCAACCAATCGACTCTAGGATTATGGGAATCGATTCAACGACCCAGAAACCCATGAAAGGATACAAAGACGACCCAAAAGCCAAGAAAAACTAGAAGCTAGGTGTTACCAAAAAGCCATATCAGATCAAAGGGTAGGGATATCTAATATGAGTCATAATAAAAAAAAAGAACGTATCTAAAAGTCCACTATATGGCATCAAAACGCTAAAATACAATATAAGTACACCGAAAAGTAGCTAAAGTAGGTTGGGACCGTATTGTAGCTAAATCTGGCCACAGTGACTTCACTGATCTCTTACTACATATATATGAAGTTGGGAAACAATGAAAAAAAATTGACAGCTTTCCACAATATTAGAAACTTTTTTGGAATATCCTTTTGTAACCAAAATTCACTCGGATATGATTAAGTTTAAAGAGGGGCCTGTTAATTCGAAGTCCTTTTTCGTAAATCATCACTCCCATTTGCATAGTGGCCTCTCATTTCAATGTTGTGGCGATAACTCCTGATAAGCGAATCATTGCAATTACACCCAATCTCGCGGTAATTGGAGATTTTACAAGATTATTGATATACGCACTTCATATCCTCGTGCAATAGGTTTGAATAGTGACTTCCTCTCACCGACGGAAGCGCTTTCACGACGATTCCATATCCCTCGCACTCCTCACCTTTGGCACACCGTTCGTGACATGTCACTTAGTGTACCGGTATCCCTCGCCCGTTTGTCAAGTTATCTTGCCAGTGTCATATTTGCGATGCAATCTGTTCACCTATTCTTCATTGACAGCCCTCAACTAAACCCCTTTCGACGTAGTCATTTCCCTACTCTATATTCCAAAACACCTTTTAAAAGGTTATCCCATATCTTTTCTGAATCCTCCCAGAACTAAATATTCTTAACATTTAATTTTCTGTAACTCTAGGACTATATATAATATAAGGACGTATTTTAATTTATTTTTTGATTGAATATTTATTTCACAATCTAAATTTTCTTTTACGACATTTAAAATAAGTATGAGCCAGAACCTACCCACAGAGTTGCTTATTCAACTCAGTGTGGCTCATGTCTGTGAGCAGTAGCGAGTTCTGTACACGAACTCAAGAAAATATATGCTCGAAGAAAAAGAATATACATAGTTTTTATTAATTTTAATAAAGAAATGTATTTTAAAAATTTTTTTTTTTTGCATATTTTCTATTTATTCTTCAATAAACATACAAGTACCTAGGAATCGGAGTAGAGGGATTGAAATTTGAAGAGTGGAATCACAGTTCGGTGTGAGAGACGGAGTCAGACATAACAAATTTGAAGAGCCAAAGTTGGAATCGGAATTAGATCTTTTTAATTCCGACTCGAGAACTTTAATCCTAAAGTGCTAAATATAATTAACTTTTAGAAATGATTAATAAATATTTATCTAAAGAAAATTTAAACAATTTTATTTAATATTCCTTTAAATATTTTTTTAAATACTTTTCTTTGCCGTAAATATGTTAAAGCCTAGCATGTAGAATGTGCTTCGAAAATGAAGTACATCTCAAAACAGTGAAAGAAGTTTATACTTATATACCAAATATGGGCACTTTCTTTATTTCAAGGAAAGCTGAACAATTGTTTCTTCAACAGCTTGATGAATAGAAACCAAATATAACCAAAACTAGAGTGAAATATGATGCTACATTTGCCGCTGGAATGATAGTGGGAAATTTAAAAACAAATTATTCCGGTGTCATTACTGGATGGATGTCGGTATGTTCTTGTTCTACAAAACAATTTTTTTTTCCTTTTTTGAAATTAAGTCTACTATAATTTTAATGAACCATCAATTAACTTTGGAAATGAATAAAATTAAATTTTTTTGAACTGTTAATTAAAAAATTTATAAAAAATTAAATTTAAAACAAAAATATATCAATTTATATTAATCAATTTCCAAATTTTAACAGCACTCCAAATGAAAAAAGAAGATTTTCTTTACTGGTAGGTACCCCATAAGTAGTGGGTACCCCGTTCGACCTTTCATGCACAGAGATAAAAAGATATTAAGTTTTGTTATCCCATGGCTTCAACAATTTTTATTTAACCGATAAACTGATATTCGCGAGGAGGAATTCTGGTCCTATTGACCATCCCAAAATTGAAAAATATTTCCGAATGTTTAATGGAATTTTTTGATCCAAATGAAAAATGAGTTTAGAATACCCTGATGATAAAAAATTAATGGAAGATTTTTTAAAAATTTTGTTATAAACAAAAGCATGTTACAATGAAAAATATTTAATAGCAATTTGAACATTTTTGTGTTTTTAATAAAATTAAATTATGAGCAAATAAAGTCAAATTTTGTTTGTTTATTTATTTATTCATTTATTGATTATTATTATTATTATTATTATTATTATTATTATTATTATTATTATTATTATTATTATTATTATTATTATTATTATTATTATTATTATTATTATTATTATTATTATTATTATTATTATTATTATTATTTGAATTATTATTATTTGAATTATTATTATTTGAATTATTATTATTTGAATTATTATTATTTGAATTATTATTATTATTTGAAATATAATTTTTTGAATCATTATTATTTGCATTATTATTATGAATATGAATATTATGAATATGAATATTATGAATATTATTATTATTATGATTATTATTATTATGAATATTATTATTATGAATATTATTATTATGAATATTATTATTATGATTATTATTATTATTATTATTATTATTATGATTATTATTATTATGATTATTATTATTATAATGATTATTATGATTATGATTATTATTATTGTGATTATTATCATTATCATTATTATCATTATCATTATTATCAATAGGATTTTTATCATTATGATTATTATCAATATGATTATTATCAATATGATTATTATCAATATGATTATTATCATTGATGATTATTATCATTATGATTATTATCATTATGATTATTATCATTATGATTATTATCATTATGATTATTATCATTATGATTATTATCATTATGATTATTATCGATTGAGTTTATTATTCATTATGATTGTATCCATTATGAGTTATTATCATATGATTTTATCATTATGATATTATCATTATGATTATTATCATTTATAGTGTTATAATAATGAAGCGGCATTTTTATTGATTATCATTATGATATTATTATGATTATTATTAATATTAATAATAATAATAATAATATTAATATCAATAATATTAATAATATTATTAATATTATTAATATTAATAATATTATTAATATTATTAATATTAATAATATTAAAAATATTATTAGTATTAATAATATTATTAACATTAATATTATTATTAATATTAATAATAAAAATATAATAT
>JABUQX010003976.1:47500-60174 GCA_015478945.1 Trachelipus rathkii | reverse complement strand
CATTCCTCCCCGTGTTTGAGGGAGTGTGTTTCTGAGCTGGCGCCTGTCCTAGTTCAACTCTACTATCTACTTAATACTAATACTTCCTCAGTGCTGGAGCGCGCACATGTCCAACCGATCCCGAAAAGTGCCGCTCTGAATCCTTCTAAACTATCGGCCCTATAGCCTCTCACTCTGTATTCTATCTAAAATCTTTGAAACTCTTCTTAACTCTCATTTCCTGGAATCTAGCTGGAGTCTCATTCCCTTCTTTCAGATCATCAGGATGGCTTTTTCGACGCTCGAGTCAACTGGTGACATACTTTCCTATCTAACTGATTTATGGTTCTTCTGCCCATAGTACGTGGAGTCTTGCGTGGTGGCGCTGACATATCCAAAGCTTGACCGGGTATGGCACGCCGTCACTGCTCTCTAAGCTCCCTCCTTTGGGTTTCCTCCTTCTCTTTTGCTTACTCTTGTTAAGTTTTCTCCTGGTCGCTCCATATCACACTCGTTGATGGAGCGACCTCTTCCTCCTTTCCTGTTAATTGTGGGTATTCCGCAAGGTTCTCTTCTATCTCCAACTTTATCCACTTTTCATCAACGATCTCCTCAGCTGTACTCCAACTCTGTTTCCACTCTTATGCCGATGACCCTCAACCCTCCACTCTCTACTCACTGCATCTCTCTCTCTTTTGCTTCTAGAGTTTCCTCTCTAGTCTTCAGCTTTCCAATTCTATCCTTGTCGATCTGGATGGATTCCCGGTGGGTCACCGCAACCTTGTAAAAATCAACTCTTTAAAAACTCAACTTCTCTACATCTTCCCCTCAAAGACACCTCCCAACTTCCCTATTCCTTCGACGGGTCTAACGTCTCTCCTGTGATAAACATAAACATTCTTGGTCTTAACATAACAACAATTGTCTTCGAATCATATTTCAATGTTGCTAAGGTGGCCTCAAAGAAAAGGGTCGAGTCATCTGCATATGTGCGGAATTTTTTCCTCTGGCACAGCTACTCCAGTATATAAGGGCCTTATTCGCCCTTGTATGGAGTACTGTTCTCACATTTGGGGGGGGCTCCGCTCCACCCTTCTATTTGGATAGGGTTGAGTCTAAAAGCTAAGAGACTAATAAACGTCCCTACTTTCAAACTCTCTTGGACCCTCTATCTCTGGCGCACTTGATGTTGCGCACTATCCCTTTTCTATAGGAACTACGGCGGTAGATGCTCAGGGGAGGTGGCCGCTCGTATTCCACCTTCATTGCGTCGTCGCCCTCGCAATACAAAGGGTGTCTCCAAGCTCTCGCATGAATTTTGCGTGAGTATGAGAACCCCACACTTGTCGTTGTGGTGCCTCTTTTCTTTCCAGCTACTTCTGTCTGTTGTGGAACTCCTTGCCTTCTTCTGTTTTTCAACTATATTTAATCTTCCTCTCTTAAAGCCCACGGTCTGCAGCTCACCTGAGAATTTGCCTTAGGCTGGGGAGTGGGTGGGGTTTTCCTTGTTTATGTTTCTGCCCCCTCCTTGAAAAGGCTCGGCCCGGAGTGGTGGTTAACTGTAAAAAAAAAAAAAATATATATAATATATATATATTATATATATATAATATATATATATATTATATAATATATATATATATATATATATATATATATATATATATATATATATATATATATATATAATATATATACATATATATATATATAATAATATATATATATATATATATATATAATATATATATATATATATAATTATATATATATATATATATATATATATATATATGCATTACATACATACGCACAGATTGTTTAGCATGCTAATTAAGTTTGCTATGTTTATTTTAAAATTACCTCAAATAAAACTTAATTAGAAAACAAGAAAAAAAAAAATAAAAAAAAATTATAATTAATGAAAAGTAAATATCAAAAAGAAAAATTAAAACAAAGAAATAAATAAAGAATTTTGAAGGTTTATTAATTGTTCATTCTAACAACTGCTTCAAGAAATAATAAGAAAGTCTTGTTGAAGTACTTTTAATTTATTAAAGTGTTATTGACAGTCTTCGTCAGAAATTTTGGGTTTTTATTATGGTTCGAGTTATTATTGCTCATATGAATATAGATGTGTTCACTTATATATATATATATATATATATATATATATATATATAGATATATGTATATATATGTATAATATATATATATATATATATATATATAATAAATATATATATTTATATATATATAATTTATATATATATATATATATATATATATATATATATATTTGTACATATATATATATATATATACTAATATATATATATAATATATATATATATACAGGGCCTTATTGTAGGCATGGGCCTCATAGGTCCGGGACCAGAGCGGCAAATGTTGAGAAGCGTTATATTTAAAATGTTTTATAAATAACTTAAAATAAATAGTCAAAATATATAAATCCGATATATTATATATATAATACACAATATATAATATAATATATATATATATAATATATATATATATATATATATATATATATATATATATATATATAGAACAAATTTTAAACTTTTGTCGCTAAGCGCGCTGGCACCAATTTTGTTCGAAAACGTTAACACATTAAACTGTAGAATTTATTCCTATGATAAGGAACCATATATATATATATATATATATATATATATATATATATATATATATATATAGAATATTTTTCTATATAATATGTTATAAATTTCTATATATATATATATATATATATATATATATATATATATATATATATATATATATATATATAAGTATCATCACCCACCTTCTCTCCCCAAGACTGGGAGTAAGGATGTGCGCAACATTCACCGGAAACAGAAAAGTAGTACAAGAATATGACGCAAGTGGAAAAGAAAGCCCAGCCTTACCACCCCCTTTATACCATTTAGTGAGAACTCGTAGCAGTCAGAAAATCCACCCTAGAGCATCACGGGACCACGATGGACCCTCACTATGGCATCTCGTCAATGTAGGTTCATCCCTTGGCCCAGGTGGGCCACAACCATACCCCTTCACAAAACCACGCATTTCACTCCTATTATGCACCTTTCTTCTCGCCTATGCCAAATTCTCATTTTTTTTCCTCCAGGCATTCCTTTACTAACTCAATCCACTTTTTCTTCGGTTTTCCAATCTGTCAATTTCCAGCACACTCATAACTATGCTTCCGCTTAACCAACGGACTAACATCCATCCTTTCCACATTGACCAAACCATCTCAACGTACTTTCATTTATTCTTTCATTTACCCCTTTTTTCTTCCTTACAACCTTCCTCTCCATCCAAGCTCCCACTAACATTGTTTTACATAAAACAACATAATGATCCGATAATCCCATTCCTAACCCCATCACTGATTTAACATCCAAGACATATTTCAGCATATCCTTCTTCACCAAAGCAAAACCAATAATACTTTCACTTCGATACCATCTCTACCTACACCAACTATAGTATACTTATGAATACTCTTGTGTTTAAAGAAAATATTACTTACACATAAATCTCTCCTCACACGAATCAATCACCTTCCTACCATTCTCATTTTCTCCTGACATCCCAAAGCCACCATCCATCCCTCTTTTGATCACCTATCCAACCATTTAGGTCACCCAACACAATCAACTGTAGCCCTTACTCACCGCATCCAAAACATCATTCAGATTATCCCAGAAAATAGTACTCTCTTCAACATTACCCTCAGATGGACCGTCCCGGTTTATTATGCCTGTAAAGCCGGACAATTTAAATTTATCTGAAAGAAAGCTGAAGAAGTGAGTACCTAATTGGGTGGAGGTCGGCTTGCGGAAAATCTGTGCAGAAAAAGAACCATTAGTGCGGGCCTTTAAGGTATGTTCCTCATGGATTTCTTTTCATTCAGAACTCCAATATTTAAGGAGCTTCGCTAATTTTAATTTTTTTCCTTCATATCTTGTTGATAAAATCATATTTAACTTCTTTGAGAATCATTTTAGACCAACTACTCCCACTTGTGATGTCCTTAAACAAAAAATTTACCTGAAGATTCCTTACACAGGTCGGTTCACCGACACCCTTATTAGAACCCTCAGACCAATATTAATGAGACACTTCCCATTTGCTACATTTATTTTCATTCCCACTAATAACTTCAAACTTAGTAACTTTTTCAGATCCAAAGATTTAATCCCTAAAGAGTTGCACTCTTCGATAGTCTACTTGTATAAGTGTGCTGGCTGTAAATGCCGCTATGTGCCAGACAGGCCTACACTTTGTATCAGGATTGCCAAACATAAAGGTCTTATTTCCGCACCAATCTTCCTCTGTTCTCGCCTGAATTTTCATCTATACGTAGCCATAGCCATGTAAAAGACCACCCCATCACTACTAATGACTTCTCTGTCACTGATTCTCGCGACAGGAAAATCTTGGAGAGCCTCTACATTCATGAATTGAAAACCTGAACTCAACTCTGATTTATCTTCAATCAAACTTAATTTATTTTAATTTAATAATTCTCATTATATATGTTTTTTTTATAATTTTCATTTTATTATACTGTTATAAATACTGATTTTTAAGTGTAGTAAGTCCCAAACAACCAACCATTCTATGTATAATTTTGGTATAAACAGTGTTCCGATCTTATCTTGTTCATTCATTCTTTTGGGTGATCCAGTTATGTAAGGTCAGTAAAGCGAGGTTATTAATAGATTTAATTTTTGTAATTTTGTATTCTATATTTTTTTTTATATATTTTGTTATAATTTTTATATATTTATATAATCGCAAATATCATAGACATTGTTTATTTATAATTTATTATTTACTTAGAACTGATAATGCGCTTAGCTAATAGCTATAGCGCGAAATGTCCTTAATAAATTATGGCACTCTCCATGATGTTTATCTTCCTGTTCATCTTTAAATTAAGGTTCCCTAAGAACAAATCAATCGCAGATATATATATATAAATATATATAATAATAATAATAATAATAATAATAATAATAAAATAATAATAATAATAATAATAATAATAATAATAATAACGAGAAAGGGAAAAAAAAGATAACTTCAATTAGCCTTATCTTAGTTCTTATCAGTTTATAGATAATCTTAAAATGAGTTTCATATTCAGGCGTTTCTTCCCAATTGAATAGTTGGTTGTGAGGTCTAAGTACTCGACTTTTCGTTCGATAGGACGATGGTTCAATTTCTCTTTAGGGAATATGTAATATATGTCATTATAGGCCTAGTTTAAGAGCTAGCTTATTATTTAAAGGCTACAACTTATTTAAATTAAATAATTAAATATAATTAGGAATATATATGGATAATAAAGTATAATAAATAAAAATAATTATATATATATATATATATATATATATATATATATATATATATATATATATATATATATATATATATATATATATATATATATATAATAAAAATATATATATATATATATATATATATATATATATATATATATATATATATATATATATATATATATATATATATATATATATATATATAATATATATATATATATATTATATATTTATATAGTATATATATTATATATATATATATATATTGTTGCTTACCCGACGCAACCTGTTCCTTGATTCTTTGCTTCCTTTCCTTGAACTTTTTGTCGCGTTCTTGTAAAAATAAATTCTGCTACTTATTTTATTACATAAGTCTTCCAAACCAGTTTTCGGTTTTGTCAGCCGTTGTACAAATCACGGAGTCTTCTGAAACTCTACCCACTTTGCCTGCATTCGTCGTAACGAGCTGTCGCATATGTTTCTAGCTGCTCCAACATTTTGTGCATTTTCGTGTTCTTCCGCTTCTCAGCCAAGTGAAATTATTCAAGTGAAGTTATTCAAGTTAAGTTACTTTATCTTTTACTGTGTTACCTTTCTCATACGCTCCATAAGCCAGGGTTGGTAAATGTGTTCTCGTCTGCCTTTTACCCAGTCGCGATCTACTTCTTTTCCTGTGACCCAACCTTCTTCCTCCGCTCAAACTAAATCTTCTTCTGTTCCTCCTCCTTCTAAACACCAACGTTGGGGCGACCAAACTTGTAATTGTCTTAAACCCTGCGCTTCTCATTTAAACTTGGATGCCACGCCGTAAAATCGCAGGACGTGGCCTCTTCATATGCGTTCACGATCATCTCACTAACTTAGCTTACCTCGTCGATACAGGCAGCTCGTACAGTGTTTGGCCTCGTTCCTTTAAAGAACAACCATGCCGCAGAGCCCCTTAGTTCCCTGCAAGTCGCAAACGGTTCCATCATCCACACATACGGCTCTAAACGACTTCACCTTACTCTTTCTTTCCGTCGTGATTTCTTCTGGGATTTCATCATCGCTGATGTCACTCTTCCAATAATCGGGGCTTACTTTCTTTCGCACTACAACATCTTAGTTGACCTCCACCATAACAGAATCATCGATTTTGAAACTCAATCTTTAATTCCTGAATCCGTGCTGCTTCTTCTATCAGTGTATTTATCTTGCTTCCTGCAATAAACTTTTCGAGCCTCTTCTTCATTCCGAATTTTCTGATCTTGTTTCTCCCATCTCTATCTTTTCTGAAGTTAAGCATAATGTGCTAAACCACATTGAGACGAATGGCAGACCCACGTTTGCACGTGCGCGTCGTCTCGCTCCCGACAAACTCTAAGCTGCCAAGTTTGAGTTTAATACTCTTCTCCAACAAGGCATCATCCGTCCCTCTAATTCTGATTATGCTTCGCCTCTTCACCTGGTGCTTAAGCCCAACGGTGACTACCGTCCCACTGGGGACTATAGAAGACTTAACGCTATCACTCGTCCTAATAGATACCTTATACCTCACCTACAGGATTTTACCCATAATCTATAAGGATGTACTATCTTTTCAAAAATTGATTTGGTAAAAGCCTTCTAACAGATCCCTATCAACCTTGCCGACATTCATAAAACTGCTGTCATAAATCTTTTCGGACTTTTTGAATTTCTTCGTACTCCTTTTGGCCTCCGGAATGCTGAACAGTCATTCCAACGTTTTATTGACTCAATCCTCCAAGGATTACCCTTCGCCTTTGCCTACATCGATGATCTTCTCATCGCTAGCTCTTCTCCGGAGGAGCACCTCTCCCATTTGCGCCAAGTCTTCACAAGGTGAGTTGAATACGGCATACGCGTAAACACCCTTAAGTGTATGTTCGGTGTCCCTTCACTAACTTTCCTCGGTCATACTATTTCTTCCGAGGGTGTTCGCCCCCTCGACGACCGTGTCTCTGCCATCCGCTCTTTTCCCATGCCCCAGAAGCAACGTCAACTGCGGAGATTCCTGGTCATAGTAAACTTTTACCACAGGTTTATCCCTTCAGCAGCAGACATTCTTCGTCCTCTCAACTCGCTTTTAAAGCTTTCTAAAGAGGGATCATCAGCTTCCATCTCCGTCGACTGGACTGATGAGATCCGTCTTGCTTTCACTTCCATCAAAGAAGCTCTGGCTTTCTCTGTCCTTCTTGTTTTTCCCCCCATCACTGCTCCGACCCGGATCCACACCGATGCCTCGGACTTCGCAGTGGGTGGGGTTTTGCAACAGTTTCTGGAGGATGAATGGTGTCCAATTGCATTCTTTTCCAAAAAAAAACTTCAACCTGCTGAGGTGAAGTACAGCGCTTTTGGAAGAGCATAACTTGCCATCTACTTAGCCATCAAGCATTTCCGCTACTTCATCGAAAGCCGTGAATTTCTCATCCTCACGGACCATCAACCCAATACCCACGCTATCACTGTTTCCACAGTTAGGTAATCCCTTCGTGAGGCACGTCATCTTGAATCCATTGCCCAGTTTACAACCGATGTCCGTCATGTCAAAGGT
Organism: Trachelipus rathkii; assembly: GCA_015478945.1. NCBI lineage: Eukaryota > Metazoa > Arthropoda > Malacostraca > Isopoda > Trachelipodidae > Trachelipus > Trachelipus rathkii. The sequence continues at coordinate 52,254 of JABUQX010003976.1, read as the reverse complement.
GCAGAAAACATCCCAGCAGATGCTCTTTCTCGGATCAGTGCTATCTCTTCTCTTCCTTCCATCAACTACGAGGAGATGTCCGCCTTACAACAGCTGGAAGAATACACCTTCCCAGCTAACTCTACTCTTGACATTCAGATTGTGGAGGTGTTCGATTTTCCCTTTCCACTTCTATGTAATATGTTATCCAGTCTCCCCTGCCCTGTCGTTCCAACTCAAATGCGTCGCCATGTCTTTAACACCATTCACAACACCTCACATCCTGGTGTTAAAGGCTCACAGGTTAAAATTGGAAAACGCTTCGTTTGGCCTTCCCTCCAAGACGTTAAGCCTTGGATTAAACAGTGCCTAAGTTGCCAACGTTCGAAAGTCCACAAGCACACTATCGCTCCTGTCGAGCAGTTTCTTCCTCCGGGACAACGTTTTGACCAAGTCCACATTAGCTTAGTTGGTCCTTTACCTCCATCCAATGGGTACACACACCTCTTAATGTGCATCGACCGCTATACCCGTTGGGTTGAAGCCATACTTCTACAGGACACCTCAGAGGAGTCCATCGCTCAGGCTTTTCTGTATCATTGGATTGCTAGATTCGGTACCCAGTCCACTGTCTCCACGGACTAGGGTCGTCAGTTCGAATTACATTTTTGGAAAGACCTCATGGTTCTCTTAGGTTCCAAACGCTTTCGCTCCTGCAGTTACCATCTGCAGTCCCAAGGAATGATCGAACGATTCCACCGGCAGTTGAAATCTTCCTTAATAGCTCATGGTAATTCTGAAAATTGGTCCGAAACTCTTCCACTCGTCCTCCTCGGCATTCGGAGTTCGCACAAAGAAGACCTGCAGTGTTAATCCGCTGAACTTGTGTACGGTTCTTCCATTCCCATCCCAAGTGAATTCGTCCTTCCTCTCCTACTACTTCAGATCAGCATACGTTCCTTGCTCGTCTTCGTCAGTGTATTGATTCTTTCAAACCCTCACTTCCTCGTCAGACTCGTCGTGCAACTTACATCCCTTCCAACCTTGATACTCATACTCACGTTTTGGTTTGTCACGATTCTCATCGCGGCCCTCTTCAAACCCTATACGACGGTCCTTTCCGTGTACTTCAACGTCAGCGCAAGTTTTTCTCTCTCTTCAGAAAGGTTCCAAAGTGGAAAATGTATCAATTGATAGGATCAAGCCCACCTTTCTGGATTCTGATCCCAAAATTACAGTTGATGCTGTCTCTCCATCTCTGCCCTTCCTTCCAACTCATCTTCGTGTGAGAAATTCCAACAATGCTCTGGTTCCTTCGTCTCCCATTAATTCGCAACCTACTGTTCCTCCCGCACCTTTGTCACCTCCTACTCCTGCCTCTCCTTCTCCCCCTAGTTCTTCTCATCCTTACCCTACCTCTCGCTCAGGTCGACCCCTTCACCCCGTTGTCCGTTTCGTTTTACTCAGTAATCACTCTGTTTTTGCGGGGGGGGGGGGTAATGCTGCTCACTCGACGCAACCTGTTCCTTGTTTCTTTGCTTCCTTTCCTTGAACTTTTTGTCGCGTTCTTGTAAAAATAAGTTCTGTTACTTATTTTATTACATAAGTCTTCCAAAACAGTTTTCGGTTTTGTCAGCCGTTGTATAAATCACGGAGTCTTCTGAAACTCCTCCCACTTTGCCTGCATTCGTCGTAACGTGCTGTTGCATGTTTCTTGCTGCTTCTACATTTTGTGCATTTTCGTGTTCTTCCGCTTCTCAGCCAAGTAAAGTTATTCAAGTGAAGTTTCTTTATCCTTTTACTGTATTACCTTTTTTATACGCTCCATAAGCCAGGGTTGGTAAATGTGTTTTCTTTTAATGTGAATATTTCATTTTTTTATTATAATATTTTATGAAATAGTGAATAACGTGATATTTTTTATATAATTTTTGTGCTTCGAATACGGTGAAATTTTTGTCATTATTAAAATTTCTTTTTTATCTATATACAAAAGCCGTTTTCTATGGGGCCACTATGCCCGAATTTTTATTTGTTATTATCGTTAGTGTTGTTATAATTATTATAATTTATTTTATATGTTTTTAGGATTTATGTACATGGGTGTAAACGAAATAAGGTCTCAGTAAACTCTTCATGTTTGATGTAATTTTGTTGTCCACAGCAACAACAACAACATATATATATATATATATATATATATATATATATATATATATATTATATATATATATATATATATATATGATATATATATATATAAGATAATATATATTTATATATATATATAGTATCATAAATATAATATATATATATATATATATATATATATATATATATATATATATATAGTATATATATATATAATATATATATTATATATAATATAAATATATATTATATTAGTATATATATATTTTTACAGTTGTTCACACCACTCACGGGCAGAGCCCTATTCATGTAGGGGGTGTTGCACGCCAAAATGTCAACAACTAAACAAAATTACGCAGCATGGAGCACAGACGCAGGCTTTGAAGTGGGGAGATTGAATCAAACAGAAACCACAGAAGGATGGAGAGAATCCACAGAACAGATGTGGCAGGAAAGAAGAAGCACCAGCAGGCAACTAGGCCAGTTACCTACATTCACACATAAAACTCTGATTTCAGACACTATCACCCCATGAGTGCTACTAGGCGACGTAAAGTGGAGGTTACGCAAGTAAGTAAAGCTCCCTCGAGCACTGCCGCTGCGGTACCTAAAGAAAAGAGATAAGGCATCAACATCGCGCCGCAAAGATTAGAGGGGTCAAGTAACTGGAAAGTACAGAACAGTTTATTAAGCCTTTTGCCTTTGACTCGACCCGTATCCAAAAGCGCGGTAAACCAGAGCCCCCGCTATATTATGAGAGCAGTTACTCCGATACAAGGGCGGATGAGCCTGTATAGCTGGAGCAACTGGGAAGAAGGAAAAAAAGAAATGTCTCGCACCAGTTCTAAACAGAACCTGCCAGTTTCTTTGAGGCCGCGCCAGCAACCGTTGTGGATGTGAGGTGTTCCAAGACATTTTTTTGTTTTTGTTTAGGCCAAGCGTGTTTATATTTTCAACAGGAGAAACGAGGAGAACCGTTCGAAGAGATACGGAAAGTTTAAAGGTTGTCTTTAGAGAGGGAGTTTTGTTAGAGTTGAGTTTTAAAGAATTGAATTTCAACAAGGTTCAAACGGACAAACCACCCGAAAATTCTTATTAAGATCAGCTGAGATTAGAATCGGCAAAGATTAAGACGAAAGAGGCAATTCTAGAAGTAAAGAAGAGGAGAATTGAAATGAAGTTTGAAGAACGAGAGGTCGAGGTCGATCGCATATGAGGAATAGAGTTTAGATGTGCAGGCTGTGAGAAGTATCATTAATTGAAAATTAGGAATTAAAGTAGGAGATAGACAGACCTGAGGCAAACACACTATTGACAGAAAATTAAAGGAAAAGAAGTCGCCCATCAACAACAGCCGGTTATTGATCGAATTGAAAGAAAACTAGAGCATAAGTAAGCAAGTGAGAAGGAGGAACCCAAAGGAGGAGGAGCTTGGAGAGCAGTGCACGAGTGGCCTATACCCGCGGTCAAAAAGCTTTGGATGTATGTCAATGCGCCACCACGCTAAAGTCCCCCGTAGTTTCCTAAGAGCGGGAAAAACCATAAAATCGTAAGATAGGAAAGTATATCGCCAGTAGACCTCGAGCGCCCCGAAAGCGCCGTACTGGCTGAACGGAAAAAGATTGAATGAGGATTCCAAGATGATCTAAGAAATGAGAGTTTGAGGAGAGTTTCAAAGATCTTAAGATAAGAATACAAGTAAAGCTATAGGGCGATAGTTTGTGGAAGATCAGAGCGGTGCCTTTTTTCGGAAAGAGGTTTGACATGTGCGTGCTTCCAACACTGAGGGTTAAGTGCTAGTATTGAGACATATAGAGAAGTATGAGTTGAAGCGAGGGGCGGGGATAGCACGTAAGCACGACTCCCTCAAAACTCGGGGAGAATGCCATCCGGGCCACCCGCCTTTCCTAACGTTCATAGATTTCAGGAAGCCCATGCACCCGATCGAATGTAATCACAGCAAAGACATAGGACACCTGAGAGGAGAGGAAGGAGGAGGAGGAATGCCAGAATCGGCCAGGGTTGAGTTAGATGAAATAGTGGAGGCCGAAGAGATTGCCTTTTTCAGTTTGGGGGGGGGGGGGGGGGGGGGGGGGAGAATTAGCAACAGAACCATCAGATTCAATAAGAGGAGGAAAGGCAATTTACAGAAGTGTTGTTAGAGTGTTTTGTCAAGAGGCCAGAAAGATTTGTCGTTAGGAGAACCAATGGAGGTTACGCCCTTTCGTTTTGATGAAGCCCGCTTGCTCGTCACGAAGGAGTATCCCTTCCAACGATTTCTAGTCTTAGAATGAAATTAGCGAAGAGTGATAAGGAGAACGAGAATTTTTCCACTCCCGATACCACTGTCTCTAGCCTGAATGCCAGAGAACAAGCACGATCGAACCATGGATTATGAGGCAGAGAAAGATTTAGTCGAAGAAGAATGAACCTGCTCATCCCATCAACGATTACAGCTCCCACCTTATGCAGAATTCGAAGCGTCACCATGAGACAAATATGCAGTCATTCCAAATTATTAGTTAGGCGTAGAAAAACGCAAGGCCCCCAATCGCCCGATTAAAGGCCAGAAAAAAACGCGTAGGCAGGGATGGCACTGTTGGAGAGAAGTATAAATTAAGATT
>JABUQX010003976.1:15000-42500 GCA_015478945.1 Trachelipus rathkii | reverse complement strand
CAGCCTTCTCCATTGGGTCTTTTATCGTGTGTAGGGTTTCTCGCGCCATGGACAGTTCCAGTGGCCTAATGGTTCGGTCTTTCCTTTTTGGTTACCACCCGTATCCACCATATCTTCCTCCATATCCAACATCTTAAAGACCACCTTATATCCACATATCATATACACATACTTATATCCACACCCCTCTTATAGACAACATCTTAAAAACATCCGTATACCTTTTATCCCTATGTGTGGGGAGAAAGAATTGCCCACTGCGTATGTTCTGCGTGTCGTAAGAAGCGAGCGACTAAATGGACAGTGGTAGGTTGGTTAGTGTCCCACTACCACTTATTTTTTTTGGCCAGGAATGCTACTGCATGCTCGGAGAAGGTCATGATCGCCGTAAGTTCAGACCTTCTATTTTTTTTGTGATAAATGATGAACTCATATGGGTAGAGGAAATGTCAGAAAAATAAATGTTGAGGAGAAGAGGAGAAGAGGAGAGAGAGTGGTGATAGGTGGTATTTAGAAAGGGGTAAGTTTGATTTTCAATTCGCTGTGACTGAAACAAAGGTATGAAACCTGGAAACGGGGAAGATAGAGTTTAAAGGATAAGAAATGTTTAGAATGTTGGTTGTGAAGGAGTTTGGGCAATTGTAATGTGTGACCGATGTGCGTACCAGAGCTATGGTAGATTTTGTTTTTTGTGTAGTACTAGAATTGCTAATGGTTAAATTTCCTGCGAAAATCTAAATGATGTTTTGCGATGGGGTGAAGTAGGAGGTTTCAGATTGGTTGTGTTTGGTGATTTAAATGGTTTGAGTAATTGATCAGAAGAGGAAAGGGATGGGATATAACACAAAGTAGACAGCGTGGCTTTTGTGTGTCCGGAGAAATTGAAGAATTCGGTAGGAAGGGTGAGGTTGTGATGTTCTGTGAGGAGAGAGATATGTGTGTAAGTAATACTAAGAGTATCACTAGAAAATTGTGCTGTGAAGTATAAGTATGAAGTTAGAGAGATAAGAAATTATTTGCTTCGGAAGGAATATGGAATGCCTGGTAGTTTGACATTTCGTTTGGGATAGTATGAAGTATAAGGAAAGGAAATGGAATTTCCTCAGGTGACTCGGGTTACCACTATGTTTATCGTAACCGGATCATTATGTTGTTTTATCGGATGTATGAAACATTAACTAAAGAGATGGAGATATGAGAGATAGTTTTTTAAAAGGAATTGTAGAGTCATTCGCAAGGAAGTGAACAGGTAATAAAGTAAGTATTGGTATGGAGGCGCTTGATATTAAATCGAGAGTTTAGTTGTAATGAGGTGGATGCGGCGAAGATAAAACTAAACAAATTTGGAAGTAAATGCGGTTGTTAGTAGTGCAAAAGAAGCATGTGGATGTGCTAAAGTAAGAGGTAAGAATGTTAACAGTGATTGGTGAAATGAAGAGAGTGATGCAAGTGGGTTAAAAGTAAAAGAAGAAGCGGTGAGTTGATGTGCTAAAGACGAATGATGAAGTTGCGAAAGAAAGATGATTTGGGGATATGCATATAATGAGGATAACGGAATACTAAAAAGATGGCATATCGTCGGAGGAATATACAAGAGGTAATGAAGCAGTTTGGAAGGAGGATGAATAAGGACTTACAAGGGAAAAGGGGGCTCTTCTGGAAGAAAGCACGTAAGGTTAAGAATGAGAATAAAGGGAATCTGCTTAGGAATGGTGCTTTCGTAGCTGATGAAATGGATGTGAGGAGATTGTGGAGGGAACACTTCGAAAATCTGCATAACAATGGCAGTAATGAAGAGGTGTAGTAGTGGAAGTTTGTGTGGTGTGTGTGTGGTTTGATGGTTCCAAGAAGGAATATGGTATTCTGGGGATGAAGTAATAGTAAGGAGGAGGTCTGGGTAGAGTGAGAAAATTTAAGAATGGTAAAATCTGCAGGGGTAGATGAATTACTGGTGAAATTATCAAGAACGGAGGCGAGATGTGGTGATTGAGTGAATTTGGAAGTTGTGTAACAAAGCGTTTATGGAGGGTATAGTTCCGAGGGATTGGAGGAGAGCAGTAATAGTACCCTTACATAACGGTAAGGGGGATAAGGGTAACTGCAGGAATTATAGGGAACTTAGATTATTGAGTGTTGTAGGGAAGATATATGATGGTATTTTTTTTGCGAAAGGAGTACGGCGAGTGATGAGGGAGTGATTGGTAAAGAAAAGGGTGCGTTTAGGGTGGTGGAGGATGTGCAGATCAATCTTTATATTGAAGCAAATGATTGAGAAAATGAGAACGAATAAATTGTATTTAAGTTTTAGATATTTGGCAACAGGCGTATGATAAGAATTATAGGGAAGAAGCTCTGTTGTCAGGTGTAGTTGATGTATGGTTGTTGGTGTAGGGCATTCTGAATGGAATTAAAGTAATGTATCCACGATAGCTGAAAGCGTGTGGTGAGAATAAAATGGAGTTAATGGTGATTGGTTTAATACTAATAGCGAAGTGAGGCAGGGATGCGTTATGTTCCTTGGTTATTCAATTTATATGTGGAAGGGGTTATGAAAGAATTACTTACAGGTGGGGGTGGAGGAAAGTGTTAGAATGATGGGAATAGAAAAAGAGTGGAGGAGTGCGCCTACCTATGATATAGGGGGGGCTGAATGATTTGGTTTTGAAGCGGCGAAATCTGAGAGAGTTTGAGAGGATTGTTAGAGGGGTTTGGCAGGGTGTTGAAATGAGGGGTTGAATAGTAAGTAGATAAGAGTAAGCGTTATGGTTTGTGAGTGAGAAAGTCCTCGGTGTGAAGTTATTGTTGGATGGTGAGGCAACTGGAACAAGTGTTTAAATGGTTTAGGATATATGGCTGGTGAAAAGGAACGGAGATGCACGAGGTGGTAGTAGGAAAGAGTTGTGAATGGTAGGAAAGGTGGCTGGTGCCAATTAAATCCTTAGTGATGTAAAAGGACTAAGTCTTGAGTGCGCTAGGTGGCTGGTGGCGTTCTTAGTGTTACTGTGTTAATGAATAGTAGTGAAACTAATGGTCTGGAATAGAGGTATAGATCTAAATTACAATGTGTTCAGACTTCAGGTGGACAATCTTAGGAGGGCGATGTTAGGCTGTGAAAAGGATATTGTTAAAGTATGAGATACTGACGTATTAGGGCGAGTTGTGTGTTGTTGAAGAATGAGAGTAAGTGGGAGAATAAATGAAAGGGCATTGAGATGGTTGTGGTCATGATGGGAGGATGGATATAGTCGGTTGGTTAGGCGGATAGAATAATGGTGAGTGTGCTGGGAATCGACTGGTTGGGAGACCGAAGAAAAAGTGGATTGATTCAGTAAAGGAATTCCTGTAATAGAGAAATGTACGTTTGGCCGGGGCGATAAGAAAGGTGCGTAATATGAGTGAACGGCGTGGTTTTGTGAGGGGGGTATGTTTGTGGCCGATCCTGGGGGCCATGGATGACTCATAACATCTGACAGAGTATGTCCATAGTGAGGGTGCTCGTCTCGAGTCCCGTGAAATCCACAAGGGTGGATTTTTCTGACGGCGACGCGTTCTCACTAAAGGTTATAAAGGGGGCGGTAAGGCTGGGCTTTCTTTTCGATTACTACTTTTTTTTCTGGTGCATGTGAATCACCTTACCCCCACCCCAGTCAATGGAGAAAGAAGGTGGGTAATGATCAATAATAATAATATATATAGATGAAATATATGAATAATTGAATAATAATAATAGATAAGTGAATCAATATATACTAATATAAAAGAAGTTAGATAATAATAATAATAATTAATAATAATATATGAATATAATAATAAAAACATATATTGTAAAACATTTTGTATAGATAAAATACACGCAAAGATTTTATTTTATTCGTTGAGGTTTTGTGTTTTAAACTTAAAAAGTTTCTTAAAATGCAAAAAGAAAAAGAAAAAAAAACATTTTGAGAAAACCATAATCGGTTTTAATTTTTCCTTTCCAGGTTTTTATTTTTTCTTTTAAATAAAAATTTCAAAAGGCTTTCCATTTAAACGCTTAGATTAAAGGAGGTGCTCAATTTACAATGTTTTCTATTTCAAGAATGTGTAATTATATATATATGGTATATATTATATATATATATATATATATATATATATATATATAGTATATATATATATATATAAAAAAAATAAGAGACTTATGTATATATAGTATATAGTTAGTATATATAGTATGACGTAGTATATCTATATGTTAGTTAATATGTTATATTATAATAGTATATAGTGATCAGTATGAATGATAAAAAAATAAGAGGCTTATAGTATCGTTGACATGAAGTCACTTAAGGTCTGATATTTTTCCTTTATTTTAACCTACATTAAAGCAAGTATTGTAGGAATTTATAGTGTTTTGTGGGTTAAATGACTTTTATTGTTTTCTGTCGCATTTATTGAAGTGTCGGATGGGGGTAGGTCTTCGGAAATAAAGCGCATTAGAAGAGGAGATGCTCTTGGCCTCTAACAACATGAGGCTTGGTTGAACAGCTACTTTCCTTCGCTATGCTCAAATTCTTTCCACGTTGGATATCACGATTACTATATCTTACCTTGCTGATTAGGTTTAAAGTAGGAGAGCTGGTCGGAAGTGATGAATGTATTTTTCGGTAACGTACACCAATGCCATTGTGAAATAAGTAGTAGTTGGATATATAAGTATGCTATTTATATATATATTATAGTATTAGTATGGATGTATAATATATATATATGTTATGATTATATTAGTATTATATATAATATATATATATATATATAGTATAGTACTTATTATATTTTATATATATATTATTAGTTTAAATAGTATTATAAGTATATTTTATATATGATGGGGTTGTTAAGGTTTTGATAGAGTGACAGTACATTTGGTCTTTATCTTGTGATGTTGTTGATTAGTGCTTTTTTATTTATATTTAAGGGTACAGATTTCGGAGACTAGTTATAGTTTTTTTAAAAAGAAATTTAAGACGTATTATGATTTCAGACTTTGTGTCAAGATGGACGTGTTTTTGAGTCTAGAATCATGTAATATCCTGATAAGGACTACTTTGTTTGCTTTTTTAAATGTACTAAAGTTTAATTTTTAGACTTTTCAATGAAGTGTATTTGTGATGACATAACTGTACTATATTATATATACCATTGCGGTTCACTATATATATATATATATATATATATATATATATATAGTGATATATATTATATATATATATTATATATATATATTATTATATTATTATATTATATAGTATAGTTAGTGATTTCACTTCAGTTAAACATCCGCATGGCATAGCGCGGATGCGGATGCGAGGCGGATGTTTGATTTTAACATCCGCGGATGCGGATTGTTAAGGATGTTATATATATATTATAATAATATATATGATGATTATTATTATATAATATATATATAGTATATATAGTTATTATTATATAATATTATATAGTATAATATAGTAGTAGTGTATTATATATATAATATGATGTATATATATATTATATACATATATGATAGTTATATATATTATATATTACCTAAAACTATTTCGAGTTTTGATAGCATAATCTATTAAGTATATGATTGTTACATTAGGGTGTAGGACGGGGACCAAACTCCAATGGACCGCATCAAACTTCTTTCCGCCAACTCTGCTGACTCTTAATGAAAGAAGATTGGTTAGCAATGGAATTATAGTACTTGTTTGCAAGGCTAGGTAATTGAAATTACAAAGTATACGAGAAGGTTGTAGCCTGTGAGAACATCAATTTTTCTGCCTTTCTGCTGAGAATAATGTTCTTTTTTATTATATTATTTACCGCAGCATTGCTAAATTCTCTCTCACTTGGAACACTAGTTGGGGAACAGGCCAAGTATTTTTCTTGCAAGTTAGACTCAAGCGTGGTAACATTTTGCTTCAGTCTTGTTTGCGCACACTAATTTAGGATCATCATTTGCATATTGAGTCGTTTTTCTTGTTTGTAATCGTCCCAATTCATTTGCCAGTGCTACATCTTTTGTTAATGCGTGTTGCTTCATGTTACTAGCTGGAATCTGTGAATTAAGAGACCCAGGTGAACTTTTAGTTGGATTTAATTTACTTCTAGGAGGTGTTCAGGTTACTTTAGATTTCGTTTTTTTTTTTTTTTTTTTTTTTTTTTTTTTTTTTTTTTGCTTTTAATGGGTGGCGAATTAATAGAATCTGTTATGATTGAGTTTTTAAACTGCACGCAATGTGATCGATTAAATTTTGTTCTATATTGATTGTGGTTAGCAAAAAACTTGCTCTTTTAAAGGGGATCTAGGTAAGTTTGCAAGAGTAATTAAGGTCATGTTAATTTCGCCCGTCAGACGCAAAAGGTTTTTCTGGCTCTTAGTTTTATTACATTCTTGTCAGTTCTTTTTAAAGCGCGTCATCATTTTATTTTTGGTAAGATGGTCAAATAGTGTTTCCTTAGCTGGTTTGAGATTAATGGTATGTATAGTGTTCGTGGTGAAGAAAGCTGCAGAGTGAGCCTGATGTTTTTGGGCATCCCTAATCTCATGTGACTGCTGACTCAGAATTAATGGATGAACTTCAGATGCGAGATGCGATGGAGATCATCATTACCTGTTGAGTTATGTTTCAATGTCTCTCATTTAAAGTTTGGGCAGTTTCAGATTCATCTTAAGTATTTTTATTTAAAAATATTCTTCTCAAATCTCGACAATAAACATCTCGCGGCAACATCCGCATGGCTAAAGCCGGCGGAATGGGCAGGGGATTTGCGGATGCGGGATCTTTAAAAATGTGCTGGATGCTCCGCGGATGGCGGATGCGATGTTACGTTTGGGCATTCATAATATATTATATATATATATTATAATATATATATATATGATATATATATAGTTTATATGATTATATATATATGATTATATATATATATATAATATAATTGATATATATAGTATATATCATTATAAGTATGTCTTTTTATTTTTATATACTGTATTACATTTATATAGTATATAGTATATTATAGTATATATATAATTAAGTTATATAGTATATATATTATATATATATGTATATATATATATAATAGTTATCCTTATAAATAGTAAAAGTTTAATTTTTATTTCCGGTAAACTAAAAGTAATTGTCGATAACGATTTACAATAAAACCCCTGTTTGTAATGTGGCAAAATTGTTATGTATTAGTTCTAAAACAGCTGTGGATTGGTACAATTTTTGTTTGTCAAGTCTGCGTTGAAGAAGTTATAAATAATCCTGAAAAAATTGGGTGGTGATGGATATTTATTTATATTTATTAAACAATTTTTAAAATTTCATGGAAAAATTATTTTTTAGGGGCTCGAGCCGACGAGGGGGAGAGAGTGGGACGAAGTCCCCCTGTAGGTCCCACGAAGGCCGAGAGACCCCCGACTCCTGCCATCCGGAATGTGCGTGTGTTCTTTAGTTAAAAGAAAAAGAAACTAGCAAGTTTTTCTACAATATATGCTCCATTCAAGAACATATTAGAGAAATTTTTTGAAAAGTTTGGAAATTAACGCAAAAGTTTCATCTTATCCTTTTTGCTTAAAGAAAATGGTTATATCAACATTCCACCAATCATGATGCTTCAATTAATATATATACACGTATATTTATATATATATATATATATATATACTAATATGATAGAGTATATTATATACTATATATAGTATATATATAGTATATATATATAATATATATATTATTATATTTATATATATATATATACTAAGTATAGTAGAAGTATTATATACTATATAGTATATTTATATATTATCTATTATATATATTATTATATATATAGTATATATATAGTATATTTATATTATATATATATATATAATATTATTATATATTATTATATATACTATATATATATATATATATATTAAATATAATATTTTATAAGTTTAGCCATAAAATATTTTTCTTTGTGCATAAAAGGACGACAGTCCCAAGGTCAAATTTTTACATTTGGCAACCAACGGAAAAAAAATTGTCAATGTATCGAAATGGGAGCCTATATATGTATATATATATATATAGTATATATAAGTACGTATAATATAGTAGTATATTATATATAATATATATGATATATATTATTATATATATATATATATATATATATGAAGAAAAATTACACTCACGCCAGGACTCGAACCATCGACAACTGCGTCGCCGTTAGACAATGTGCAGGAGGCACTGCAAAAAATTGTCGCAATTGTTGTTGTGGTGGATTGAATCAGTAAAAGAGTGTTTGAAGAAAAAGTATGTGAATACAACACAAGTGAGAAAAATGGTTGCATAATTGGGAGTAAAGGGCGTGTTTTGTGAGGGTTGGCACGGTTGTTTGGGAAGGATCCCTGAGGCATTGACGTGAAACAACAGATATTAATTGTCACGGTGTGTGAAACCTCATACCAGATTTTGGCAGTGATAGCTTCGACTAAAGGGTATGAGGGGAGGTGTTTTGGAAGCATTCTTCTTCTTCGACCCAGGTCATGGCATTCTACTTAACTATTATCTTTCTGGTGCATATTTTCGCACCCCACCTTAGTTTTGGGGAACCGAGGGTCAGCCGATGATATATATAGATATATATATATATTATATATATATATATATATATTATATATTATATATAGTCTATAGTATATATTATATAGTATATATATCTATAGTATATGATATATGGTATATAAATTCACTGCGACTTTCATGGAAATCGTTTAAAATAATAAAGATAAACAGAAATTATCAGTCCCCAACTAATACAAATTCCGCAGACGGGCACAGACTCTCAAGCTTTGAAGTGAAATAGATTAAACTCTATAAGAAATACAGAAGATAGAAAAAAAATCTACAGGAGAGAAGTGACTGGAAAGATGGATGCCCCACAACTAACAAGGCAAAAGTTACTAATATCAACACAAAATTCATGTGAAAAGACTGCATCCCTTCTATAGCGAGGGCGTTGTAAAGGTGGTGGTGGTACAGTAACCGAGTTGTCAACTCTCTCGAGCACTTGCGGCTATGGAGTCTATAGAAAAGGACACAACTCTAATGTTTCGTTGCAAAGATAAAGGATCAAGTGAATTGGAAAGTACATAGCAATTTATTAGTATTTTTGCCTTTGACGACCCACCTATCTAATGACGAGTGAAACAGGAGACACCTCAGATATGACAACAGTACTCCATACTAGGTGGAGAAGACTTTTGAATAGTGGAGTAAATGAGAAGAGGAGAAAAACTCGGAGTATGAAGAGAACTCCCAGCTGCTTTGAGGTTTATCTATCAACTCCTGTGATATGTTTATGTTAAGGCCATTTATGTTTATGTTGTAAAAAGGAGTAACAGGAGAACAATAGAAAGAAGTAGAAAATATTTGGGTATTTAAGAGAGATTTGTAGAAGTTGAGTTTTTAAAGAGTTGTACTTCACAAGGTTGAAACAACATCACAAGGAAATTCTAGGCAAATCAGCAAGAATAGCAGCAAAAATATTAAGTCGAGAGGCAGATCTAAAAACAAAAGAAGCAGCAGATTTGAAAAGAGTTGAAAAACGGATTGTCAAGTCATTGGCATATGAATATATAAAGTTAGATGAGCACCAAAGAAGATGGTTAAGCAAAAATAAGAAAAGAATAGGAGATAAAACAGAACGTTGAAGAAAACTACTACTGACAGAAAAGGGAGAAGTAGTATCCCCATCAACAAAATATAACTATTTGAAAGAAAGCTAAAGAGATGAAATATGATGAAGAAAATCCAAAGAAGAACGATGACGCCATATCCGAAAAAAGGTTTTGGATATGTCAACGCCATCTCGTCAGATTTTTCATAGTTCATAAGAGCAGATCATAAATTAGTGAGCCAGAATTACATATCGTCAGTTGATCTCGAGCGTTAAAAGACATGCTGTCAATCGGAAAGAAGGGAATGGGATTCCAGAAAGTCTAAGAAATTAGAGTTGAGAAAAGTTTCAAAGATCTTACATAGATTATACGGCTACCTTTCTTCGCAATAAGTTGGACAAATGTACTCTTTCAAAACCGATTTAAAGTGCTAGTATTGAGGCAAAGAGAATATAGGTGAAAGAGGAGATGGGTCAGTTCGGAATCATACTCGCTCAAAACTCGAAAAGATATGCTTTCCGGTCCGCTTGCCATCCTAATACTCATAGATTTCAGGAACCCGCCCACCCAATCAAATGTAACCTTGAGAGGAGAAGGATTAAGAGGAGGATAACCAGAGTTATCCAGGGATTGCTAATTTTACTCAGAATCAATATATGAAAGAAAAATCAATAAGGAACCAATTTTCCCACGAACAATTATTTTTTACCCTACCTTAAATTCTTTTACGTTTTAGCACTGAAATGCGATTTCTTTCTCTTGCAAAATGAACGTTTTTGCTTACTTTAGTAATTAATTTTTAATATTGTCATATTTCTTATCTTTCTCGTTCCCATCTTTATCAATTGCTAGTATTAGGCCCTATACACTAATAATATATGAAAAAAAAGAAAAAATAACATTTATATGCACCATGAAAATTTGGACTCAAGGTCATATATATATATATATATATATATATATATATATATATATATAAATAAATATATATATATATATATATATATATATATATATATATATATATATATATATATATATATATATATATATATATATATATATATATATATATATATATATATATATATATATATATTACTATATATATATATATATATATATATATATATATATATATATATATATATATATATATTATATATATATATATATATATTATATATATATACATATATATATATATATATATATATATATATATATATATATATATATATATATATAAATATATATATATATATATATATATATATATATATATATATATATATATATATATATTATTTGTATATATATATATATATATATATATATATATATATATATATATATATATATATATATATATATATATATATATATATATATATATATATATATATATATATATATATATATATATATTATATATATATATAGTATGTATATAAAATCTTGGACCTTAATTAAAAATATAAAAGGTGTATAAAATACTCATATATAGAGCTAACATATAAAATATGAAATTGTATTTCTAATTAAGGTCCAAATAATATGGCTAAGTGATATATTATATATTATATATATATATATATATATTATATTATTACATATATATATACATATATTATTACATATACATATACATATAGATATATAGACATATATATTACAGTGTATTACTGTTACTTCTGAACTCCACTTATTTTCGACATGAGTGGTCAGGAGGTATCGCTTTCAAACAGGCGCGGTCATTGGCGTGATAAACCGATCACAGGTGAGCTGGGTGACCGTAGGTCACCCTGGGTATGCTTAGCGCTGCAACGGGCCTGTCCTGAAAACCCCTGCTGGGCTTGACCCCATCGTGAGTGGAAATACGAAGAAGATACGTGGATCCTCTGTCGGGAGACGACGACATGTTCTTCAGGCCCCCGTAGATTGCTGTTCTTCTGGGCTAAATTGATCGCAGAAGACCGCTTGAGCGCTGGGCAGAGTTTGAGTTGGAGACGGAGACGTTGAAACGGATTCGGCCAGAGTCCGCGTGACCCCCACCGAGGTCTTTCCCGAAAAAGAATTGAAATGCATGGAATGCAAAAACAAGGCGCCAGCTGTTGGCCAGTTGTTGAGCGAAAGAAGGCGGAGGAAAGCGAGTAAGAATGTGAGACGAAGAAGTGAGGAAGGGAGGCGGTCGCGAGCGATCTCAGAGCCAGGTAGCCACGGCGCTGGAGCGTGCGGTGCCGAGCCATTAAATTTGCACGCACGTTGGTGCCATATGCTGCTGACCGCAGAGCTTGAAAATACTGGCTTCAGAACCATCAAGCAGTGGACACACAATAACAGTTCTTCTTGATTTTCGTTTACAACTTACAAATTTACGCTTTTACTACCCTAAAGCAGTAAATCACCAAATCAAACCATCCAATTCCTCCTGACCATTCAGGACCCATTGACCCAGCTGGATTAAGCTGTCACCTACAGCCAACGTTTTTACATAGCCTCTAGCAAAATCTCAAATCAAACCATTCATTCACCTCCCTCCTGACCATCTCAGGATCTATTGATCTATTGATTGTCAAATTTTTTACTAAAAATTGTAACGTTTTACCCCAAAGCAGTAAATCAAACCACTTTGCTCAGTCCTTCTTGATCTATGTATCTATTGATCTATTGATTAGCAGCAAAATTGTGGTCGCTTGCATGCCTGGGTCAGTAAACAGTAACAAACCACGCCCAGCCGGTCTACACTTCATGAATATCCTAGATCGAGCTGGATACGACCCAGCCATTCGTCACATTTCGAGTATACCTTGATAAACAGCAACATGTAATCGCTTTATACATCGATCAATCGCAATATGCACGTCAGCCACACAGCCAAAAGTTTACTTATATCATCTGAACACGAATATAATCCACAATCGACAGTCTTAGCAATATTTAAACATGAAATACCAGTAACAGGTTATCAGCCCATTGACGGTCAACAGTGTACACCCAATATAAAATGTAATTTCATTCACACTTTTTTTCATGTATACCAACATACAATGTTAATTTTACAATACAAAATACGGTATCAAAGATTATCATATTCTACCTACCTATTAAATAACTAGCAGCACACACATTACACAATATCAATACAGCATTGCTGTCGACACACAGCTACACACACACAATACGCCACACACACACACACGGCCACCCAGCAATGTTCCCATGCCAGGCTGTGTACCAAAAAATTAAAAAAATTAAATTAGGAATTGAACAGTATAACGTAAATATCAAACTTGGTTAAAATAGTAATTGTGCAATTAAATTGTGGTTCAAAAATCAAATAAAAATCAGTATAGTCGCAAATGTAACTTAACAAAGCTGAAAACAAATTTAATGCGCAAAATGTTAGTATTATTGGGTTGTAATGCAATACCTATCAAATAAAAATAAAAATTAAAATAATAAAATTAAACACATATAATAATGTAAATAAAAATTGCGTGGCACCAGCACCAATATATGCGCGATTCCAATTTAGGTAACTCAGCACAGTTAACGTTTAAAGAAAATGAATTGAGGCAATAGCCAACATTTAGAAAGATGGGTTGGTCTTTGCAGATGGCTGTACTGACGATATGTACATACAGTAAACAGAACAGTTATGCAAACAGTACCATATTATTGAACGATAGTACATTTGGTCAAAAGATTTATCATGTCCCAACCTAACCACGTAAATGGAACTACAATACCGACACACACACACACATTGCTGGCAATACAGCCATTACAATACATTTCTGGTCATGGGCCCAATAAAAGCCATTATTAATAAAGCACATACATCACCTGAACTGTGGGCCACAACGATAAACTCTGCACATAATTTAAGCACGGCGCCGGCCCAGCACACAACAAGCCCACATCTTCATCGGTCAGTAAAACGTCATAGCATACAAAACGTCACTTACTTGGCACTTTTCGCATATCTTTAACATATCAATGTTAATTTTACATTAACATAGTAACATTATCAAAAGATTTATCATATTCTGTTCTTACTGTGCAATGAATCCAAGAATGACACACATTAGAACATTAACACAATACTGACAATACTATCACACTAGACATTAAACATTACATTACTTCACATGGCTGGGTTAGCATTATCGTTCCATGTTGCAATTAGTGTTTCGTACCTGTAATTAGCTGTACCGAACAGTATAAATACAAAGAAAATTAAAAATAGGTTCAAAAATTAAAAATTAAAAATGTGGCTCAAACAGTGTAGCAATGGGTGGTTTAACCATGTTAGTTCAAAATTAAAATTGTACTAAAAATTAAAATAATGTAATTAAACAGTATGGTCAATAAACTTCTTAACAAAATGAAAGAAAGTTGAAAATAATTTAAAAATAAAAATAAAAATGAAAATAGCAAATAAAAATAAAATTAAAAATAAAAATTAAAAATTAAAAATTAAACACAATGAGAAAATAAATATTAAAGAAAATTTCTTTAAATTCAAAATTAAAATTAAATAATAAAATTAAACAGACAATGTAGTCATAAACATGAAAATTGAAAATTAAAAATTGTGTATCTAAAAAAATTAAACAAACTATAAATAAAATAAATCCACAAAGAAAATTGCACAGAAATGTCGAGACCAACATTTGTTATGTTGGTCTTTTTGCAAGACGTACCTGACGCGCGTAAGACAGTTAGAACAGAATGATGGTTGGCGTTGTTAACGGTATCAAAGATTATCATGTTCCATTCATTCACGAATAAATACACAATATCGGTCACCGTCAATAATACGCCACGCACATTGTTTTCGTTTATTACATCATCACAATATAAACGAAGAATGGTTTACTTATGTCGGCTGGTCAAAATACGCTTTCACATATTGCCGACATCGCCTGAACCTAGCAATCGAAGCTACATTACAGTCTTAACAACAGGTGCTAATTATACAAACCTTTTCAATATCTATAATGCTGTCAATGCTATTTATATTAACAGTGTAATATTTAGCAAAATTTATCATAACCTTCTGTCTACTCATCATGTACTGACTAACTGACAGTTAACGTACCAGTTTTTCAACATGCAATATTTAACAGGTTACCGGCTGATAGCCGCACCACAGAACCTTCGCTTGTAGTAGTGAATGAAGAGAACATTAAGGTTAAACACTGACGCTTTGTACGGAAAAATCTGGCCCTTATTTTACACCCATCTTTCAGAAAATACTTCAATTAAACTGTAGGATGCAACGCGCATCGCAGATATGATTTGAGAACAGGCTGTAAAAGGTTCACTTAGAGATCACCAGATGAAGACTATCTGGGGCCTCTGAGCAGGCAGCCAGCATAAGCACAGCCCTTGGGCCGGTGCCCTTATGTAACCGGCTTTCACACCTCCCTTCCTTAGGTACTCCTGAGATGGGTCTGCCATCTCTCTCTGGGGTGATCTCAAAGTAGTGCTTACAGTGTTTACAGTGCTATCAAATCACCTCTGTGTGATGCGCTGTTGCCAAATCTACCAGTTTTGAATTGATATTTTCTGAAAGAGGTGGGTCTTAAAATAGGGTAGGGCTAAAAATATTTCAGGTTACCTCTTGAAAGCGTTAGGTGTTACTATTGCTTAATGTTTTATAATACCATTCACTACTGCAAATATTCATTGAGGATTATGATAGTTAGGTAATTATGATGAATTTTTGTTAAATATTACTATGTTAATGTGAAAAACTTTGGTGCGTTAGCATTTATTCGTTAGTCAGTATGATAATTAGACATGGTTATGATAAATTTTTGCTAAATACCTTGTTAATGTAAAATTAGCATTGATATGTTACAGATATGCTTGAAAAAGTGTGAATAGGTTACGTTTTGTATGTAATGTTAGCTACTTTCTGTTGTTAGGTATGGAACTTTGTTAATGTTAGCAGTTTATTCGTGCTTAGTTCAGGTGTTGCTATGTCGCTTTATTAATGTGAAAACAATGTTACGTTAGCATATATTTGTGTGTTTGTGTGTGTGTGTGTGTGTGTGTGTGTGTGTGTGTGTGTGTGTGTGTGTGTGTGTGTGTGTGTGTGTGTGTGTGTGTGATTTATTTTAGTTCATTACAATAGTTGGATTAGGACATGATAAATCTTTGATAAATGTTACTATTGTTTAATAATATAATATCATTACTGTTTACATAACTGATTCTGTTCTAACATGTACATATCGTCAATTGCATTGCATCTTGCAAAGATAACCCATCTTTCTAAATGTTGAAGACCGACATTTCTATTTTTAATTTTCTTTTGTAAGTTTTATTTTGCATTTATAGTTTGTTTATTTTTTTTTTTTATTTTTTTTTTTTTTTTGACTTTTAATTTTTGCTATTATTTTTGTACTTATACTTGTTTAATTTTTTTATTTATTTTAATTTTTTTAATTTTAATTTTTTTAATTTTTTAATTTTCTTTTGTAAGTTTTATTTTGCATTTATACTTTGTTTAATTTTTTTTTTTTTTTAATTTTTAATTTTTTAATTTTTTTAATTTTTTTTTTTTTATTTGCTATTTTTCATTTTTTTTTTTTTTTTTTTTATTTAAATTTATTTTTCTAACTTTTTTTTTTTTGTTTTTTTTTTGTTAAGTTTTATTTTGCATTTATACTTTGTTTAATTTTTTTATTTATTTTAATTTTTTTATTTTTTTAATTTTTTTAATTTTTTTATTTTCTTTGTTAGTTTTATTTTTGTATTTATTTTTTTTTATTTTTTTTTTATTTTAATTTTTTAATTTTTTAATTTTTTAATTTTTTAATTTTCTTTTGTAAGTTTTATTTTGTATTTATACTTTGTTTAATTTTTTTTTTTTTAATTTTTTAATTTTTTTTTAATTTTTTTTATTTTTTTATTTTTCTAACATGGAACTTTGATAATGCTAGCAGTTTATTCGTGTGTGTGTGTGTGTGTGTGTGTGTGTGTGTGTGTGTGTGTGTGTGTGTGTGTGTGTGTGTGTGTGTGTGTGTGTGTGTGTGTGTGTGTGTGTGTCATTTATTCTTAGTTCATTACAGTAGTGAGGATGGGATGTTAAATATTTTAATAAATGTTACTATGTTAATGTAAAATTAACACATATAATTAAAGATATGCATGAAAAAGTGTAAGTATGTGACGTTTTTGTATGTAATGTTAGTTACTTACTGTTGTTAAGTGTGGAACTTTGTTAATGTTAGTGTTTATCGTGCTTAAGGTATGTTAGGTTTGTCGTTGTACATTATATTTTTAGTTCAGGTGATGTTATGTTAGCTTTATTAATGTGAAAACTTTATTAGGTTAGCATATATTCCAGGGTATGTGTGTGTGTGTGTGTGTGTGTGTGTGTGTGTGTGTGTGTGTGTGTGTGTGTTTCATTTATTCTTAGTTCATTACAATAGTTAGGTTAGGACATGATAAATCTTTGATAAATGTTACTATCGTTTAATAATATAATATCATTACTGTTTACATAACTGATTCTGTTCTAACATGTACATATCGTCAATTGCAATGCATCTTGCAAAGATAACCCATCTTTCTAAATGTTGAAGACTGACATTTCTATTTTCAAATTTCATTTTCTTTTTATAAACGTTAACTAATATAATTTTTTCCCTAAGTTGAAACATACATATATTGTTTACTATTTTTTTTATAATTTTTTATTTTACATTTATACTTTGTGTTTAATTTTATTATTTTAATTTTTATTTTTTATTTTTTATTTAAATTTATTTTTTTATTTTTTTTATTTGCTATTTTTCATTTTTTATTTTTTTATTTTTTATTTAAATTTATTTTTCTTATCTTTTTTTTTGTTAAGTTTTATTTTGCATTTATACTTTGTTTAATTTTTTTATTTATTTTAATTTTTTTAATTTTTTAATTTTTTTAATTTTTTAATTTTCTTTTGTAAGTTTTATTTTGCATTTATACTTTGTTTAATTTTTTTTTTTTTTTTTTTTTTTTTTTTTTTTTTTAATTTTTTTAATTTTTTTTTAATTTTTTAATTTTCTAACATGGAACTTTGATAATGCTAGCAGTTTATTCGTGTGTGTGTGTGTGTGTGTGTGTGTGTGTGTGTGTGTGTGTGTGTGTGTGTGTGTGTGTGTTTGTTATTTATTCTTAGTTCATTACAATAGTTAGGTTAGGATATGATAAATCTTTGATAAATGTTACTATGTTAATGTAAAATTAACATTGATATGTTGAAGATATGCATGAAAAAGTGTGAGTAGGTTACGTTTTTGTATGCTATGTTAGTTACTTTACTGTTGTTAAGTGTGGAACTTTGTTAATGTTACCAGTTTATTCATGTTTAAGGTGTGCTAAGTTTGTCGTTGTGGGTTATATTCATTGTTCAGATGATACTAAGTAAACTTTATTAATGTGAAAACTTTGTTACGTTAGCATATATTCGTTGATCAGTGTATAAAGAACTTGATTTTATGTTATGTTTATCCAAAATTATACTCGAAATGTGACTTGAATCAATAGATCAATATATCAATAGATCAAGGATGGTCATGAGGGTGGCCGGATGCTGGCTGGATGGTGGTTTGATTTACTGATTTACTGATTTAGGGTATGTAAAACGTTACAATTTTAGTAAAAATTTGACCTTAATCAATAGATCAATAGATCACAGATGGTTATGTTGATGTTTGTCGTCCAGTGATACTTGAAATATGTAGTGATTTACTGCTTTAGGGTATGTAAAACGTTACAATTTTAGTAAAAATTTGACCTTAATCAATAGATCAATAGATCACAGATGGTCAGGAGGGAGGTTGGATAGTGGTTTGATTTAGTGATTTACTGCTTTAGGGTATGTAAAACGTTACAATTTTAGTAAAAATTTGACCTTAATCAATAGATCAATAGATCACAGATGGTCAGGAGGGAGGTTGGATAGTGGTTTGATTTAGTGATTTACTGCTTTAGGGTATGTAAAAACGTAAATTTGTAAGTTATAAACAAAAAGAATAGGAAATTTTATTTATTTATTTATTTTTTTTCTTGATGGTTCTGAAACCATTATTTTCAAAATCTACAGATCCAATAACATATATAAAGACACCAACATTGTATCATTAATGTAATCGACAATCTCGGCACCGCACCGGCTCCAGCACCGGTGCCACTACCAACTCTGAATCCTTCCTCAGACTCCTCCTTCCTCATTCTTCCTTCCTCATTCTTCCTCCTCCTTCTTCCTTTCTTCTTCTTCCTTTCTTCTTTTTCTGTTTTTGCATTCCATGCATTTCTTCTTCTTTTTTTCAGGAAGGGACCCCCCTCCGGTGGGGTCCCTGGACTCCGAAGCCGAATCCGTTTCCAACTCCGTCTCCGTCTCCGACTCCGACTCCTCTACCCAGCCTCCAAATTTCAGTCTTCTACGATCAATTTTAATTTTTAGAGGGGGCAGCGTCCCCCCTGGAATTGTAGGAACGTAATCTCGTCTCCGACGAGATTACGTCATCATATAACTCACATTTAAATTTCACTCCGATACGTTAAGCCTAACAGGGTTTTCAGGACGAATTTGACCTTGGCGCTAAGGGGGCAGCACTCCTTTAGGGGTGACCTACGGTCACCAAAACTCACCTGTGATCAGTTTATCACATACAATGACCATATACCAAGTTTGAAAGCGATACCTCTATTCCTTCATATCGAAATAAGTGGGTTCGGAAGTGGCAGCAATACTACAACGATTAATCGAATGTTAATTATAGTAATTATTTTCTTTCGATTACATTTTTCATTGTTGAATGCCAACCAGAGCACGTAGAAAGACGATTTAAAGATCATAGGGGTAATCGATCACGATAAATCGATTGAAATCATTAAAAATGATCTATCGATCATTTAAAACCTTCTAGGAACCAAAAAGCCCCCTTTGGGGGGCTCCGCCCCACTTCTGGGGCTAAAATCTTTGAGTTCAGGCTCAGAACCTCGGAAATCGGTCTTCCAGACCTTAAATTCGGTCTCACCGACCTTAAAAACCTTAACCTTGACACGTCAAGCTTGAAAAACAAATGTTGCAAAATGCTGCTTGCAACATTTGCAACATTGCATGCAACATCCGGTTGCAACTTCCGGACGTGACCTTGGCCGTCAGTTGTCCACCTTTATACTATATATATATATATATATATATATATATATATATATATATATATATATATATATATATATATATATATATATATATATATATATATATATATATATATATATATATATATATATTACAGATTACCACCACTCACGGGCTGGGCCTTTTCAAGGAGGGGCAGAAAATAAAATATAGGAAAACCCACCCAAGCCCAAGTCTAAAGCAAATCTCTCACTTGAGCGAAGACCTGGTCTTTAAAGAGAGGAAGATTTAATACAGTTGGAAAAATAGAAGATGGCAAGGAGTTCCACAGAACAGAAGTGGCTGGAAAGAAGGAGGCACCACAATGAACGAGTCTTTGGCTTCCGATACTCACGCAAAATTTATGCGAGAGCAAGGCACTCCTTGTGCTACGTGGGCGAAGCAATGAAGGTGGAATGCGAGAGGCCAACTTCCCCGAACATCTACCGTTGTAGTACCTATAGAAAAGAGATAATGGGCCAACGTCAAGCCGCAGAGATAGAGGGTCAAGAGAGTTTGAAAGTAAGAGATAGTTCATTAGTTTCTTAGCTTTAGACTCAACCATATCCAAAAGAAGGGTGGAGCCGGAGCCTCCCCCCCCACCAAATTTGAGAACAGTAACCCGAACAAGGGCAAATACGGCCTTCATATAACTGGAGAAGTTGTGCAGGAGAAAAAAATCTCGCAACCTGACCAGAACTCCCAGCTTCTTTGATGTCACCTTAGAAATCGTTGTGGTATGAGGTTTCCAAGGCAATTTTTTGTATATGTTCAGACCAAGAGTGTTTATGTTGTTTACGGGTGAGACATTAAAGTCGTCAAAGGAAATAGGATGGTTAGGAGGTATCTTTGTGAGGGAGATGTAAAGAAGTTGAGTTTTCAAAGAGTTAAATTTCACAAGGTTTCTGTGGCCAAACCGGGAAATCCCATCCAGGTCGGCAAGAACAGAATCAGAAAGCTGAAGACAATAGGCAACTCTAGATGGAAAAGAGGGAACAGATTTGAAATGAGTGGAATAATGGAGAGTTGAGTCATCGGCATAAGAGTGAGCAGAGTTAGAAGTACAGATGAGGAGATTGTTGATGAAAAGTAAGAATAAAGTTGGAGACAGAAAAGAACCCTGAGGAACACCACAATTAACAGGAAAGGAGGAAGAAGTCGCTCCATCAACGAGTGCTGATATGGAGCGATCAGAAAGAAAACTTGGCAAGAATAAGAAAAGAGAAGGAGAAAACCCAAAGAAAGGGAGCTTAGAGAGTAGTGACGCGTGCCATATCAGGTCAAAAGCTTTAGATATGTCAAGCTCCACCACACAAGACTCCCCATAATCCCTAAAGGCAGAAGACGAAAAATCAGTTAGATAGGAAAATATGTCACCAGCTGACCTCGAGTGTTGAAAGCCATTTTGATGACCAGAAAGAAGAGAATAAAATTCCAGATCATCCAGGAAATGAGAGTTAAAAAGAGTTTCAAAGATTTTAGATAGAATACAAGTAAGACTATAGGGCGATAGGTAGAAGGATCAGAGTGGCTACCCTTTTTTGGGACTGGCTGAACATATGCGCGCTTCCAGCACTGATGAAATGTATTAGTATTCAGGCATTGAGAATAGAGTTGAACGAAGACTGATGCCACCTCAGAAGCACACTCCCTCAAAACACGAAGAGGAATGCCATCCGGCCCACTAGCCTTCCTGACGTTCATAGATCTCAGAAGCCCACGCGCCTGATCATGCGTGATCACAGGAAGAGGCATGGGAAACCTGAGAGGAGAAGTAGTATTAGGATGGATGCCGGAATCATCCAGGGTAGAATTAAATGAAAAAAGGAGGCCGAAGAGATTAGCTTTTTCAGTAGGAGAGTGAGCTACAGATCCGTCAGAGCGAATAAGAGGAGGAAAGGCAGATTTACAAAAGTTATTAGATATGTTTTTTGGCAAGAGGCCAGAAATTTTATCAGTAGGAGAACCAAGCAGGTTGACGCACTTTCTTTTAGTGAAAGTGCGCTTAGCCTGTCAAATTCAAATAATATCCCTGCAACGATTTATTCCGAGTAGAATGGAAATTAGTAAGAGTGATAGGAGAACGAGAGTTTTTCCATGCCCGATAGGCAATGTCTCTTTCTTGAATGGGCGCTCGGAGAACAGGCTCTACCGAACCATGGATTTTGGGGAGAAGACGTAGTTGGAACATTAAATAAACCTGCTCATCCCATCGGTGATTAAGGCCCCTGGCTTCGACTGTGACCGAAGCGTGTCTGGAATCAAAGCAGGATTCATCCTAAGAATACTTAGCAAAGAAACGACGCAATATCCCCCAATTAGCCCGATTAGTGTGCCAGAAAGTACGTTTGGGGCATAGTGGAGCTGCTGAAGAAAAAGTATTATGGTTAAGAGTTACGAGATTGTGATACGAGTTACCGATAGGAGGGAAAATGGTGTATTTATAACGAGAAGGAGTGGTGGTGAAACATAAATCACGTGTGTTCAAGAATTGGTTAGGTCGATCTGGGATATGTATAGGTTCCTTAATTAACTGTTCCAGATCGTTGAGAATACTGAATGTTTTTTTCTCCTCCCCTTCTGCATCAGTATGCGAGGAGCCCAACCATTCAGTGTGGTGTACGTTGAAATCCCTTAAATAGAGGACCTCAGAATTTGGATGGAAAGAAGTAACAGTCTCATGAGAAGTAGTAAGATATTCAAAAAGGACGTGAAAATCTGATCCTTAGGGAAGCAGTAACAGAAACACAAGATAATGGTGGTAGTAGTAGGGAGAAATATTTTAAGCCATAGAGCATCAACGTTAGGAGATTCAAGTTTCTCGAGACATGTTAATGTTTATATAGGCACAGAATCCCCCATTAAGTCGAAAATTATATAAAGAAGTTATAGTTGGAGATATAAAGTTATATATATATATATATATATATATATATATATATATATAGTATATATAGTATATATATATATATATATATATATATATATATATATATATATATATATATATATATATATATATATATATATATATATATATATATGTGTGTGTGTGTGTGTGTGTATGTGGTGTGTGTGTGTGTGTGTGTGTGAGTGTGTATGTGTGTGGACGAGACGTAGAGGTCATCCGAAACTATGAAGTTAACTTCATTCCGCATATTTGGCGTTAGGGTGAGCTGGATCAGTCCGTTGTACTTCAGTGATGAATGGCTCGTCCCATTTGCGTGACATTCATATATCCTTCCTTCACACGAATGTATATAGACTTATCAAATAGTCACTCCATTTTTCAAAGACCAAACCTATTATTATACAGTCACATCCGTTTATATTACTATTTTATAAAACTCGCAAACAAACATAAGCTCGGAAAAATCAAGAGGCGAGCTTCCAAAATTAGCAATTCATTCAGCCCTGACCTCATACCCATTTTGGAGTTGGCTGCTCCTGATTATAGGTTGGAGGCGCCACTGAATTGTTGTCGTGTTCTGAGTCACGGTCCTCTTTCTTTGCTATAATTCCCATTTTTTGAACATCACCTCATATCTAGATCTAATCACTTATTATTTAGCAACTCTAGGTGTTTAAGGGTTCCGTAGCAAACCATGCTCTGTTTTCTCAGGCTTGAGTTAACTGGATACACCGCACTGTTTAGGTGCGGTGCGGGAAGCAAGTCCAGTGTTCTGATGCGGTGTGGTTTTGTAGCCATAGAGCTGCGATACGGTGCAAAAATTGGTCGGTGTTCCGATGCGCGGGGGAGCCCATTTAGGTTCAATTCTGATGAGGTGGGGATAATCGTTCTGACAACCTTACCTCATAGGAGTCTATCAACAACTTTAAGAAACTATTGTTTGTTGTGCGCATCTGCGCAACGACGGTGTCTATCCTCCTGAATCAGATTTGGAGTCTACCAAATTGTCTACCATATTGCTCAATCGCTTTTGAGGTTCAACTACTGCATTCATCTGTTCTGTTTATCTATCTCCTAACTAGTTGACTATCCAATCAAAAATAGTTTCTTCTTTTTCAAAGTACACATGATGAATTGTCCTTTCATTTCGTCACACACATTTCTGAACGGTGATGCAACTTCCAGTTGTCATCCTTGATCGTCTAGGTCTCTAGGAGATGAATCCATTATAGTAAACTCTTATTTTCTTAATTTCCAATTTATACTGCTAAACAACCCATTCTACATCTTGTTTCCAGTTTCCACTCGCCCTATCTGTGTATCCTATTCTATTTATCCAAGTCTTTCACAAGAACGGCTACAGCCTTCAGCGAATATCTGGTAATACTTCTTTGATTTCCCAAGGAATGATCACTGTTTCAGGAATGGGAGGGTTCCTAAGGAGTGTGCACAAGGCATAACTGAGGTAATATTCTCTACGATGGAGGTGTGCAGATATTCATCTCATATCTGGAGTGGATTAGTCCTTCTTCAAAGGGTTGAATCGAAAGTTTTCACATTATAAATTCTCCTGCACTAATTAACCTTCCCGTCTCATGACACTCAATTGTTACCCAACTCCTTATAGCTTATACTATCACTATTGCAACAAACACTGTTGCTCCGACCTCTCTAATCGCATACCTCCTCCATTATAGCCATGCTTATTCTTACATATACTCAATTAGTAAAGTTTGGAGCGCTCTTCCACCCTCTATTTATCCCATTTACAATGAGAAATAATTTTAAACGGCTAGAATCGTTTCCTGTCGATCCTTAATTAAGTGAATGTGTTATAACATTGTTTATCAAACTTATTGAAAACCACGACCCTCTTACGAGTGGAAAAAATATCGCGACCCTCCCCTCCCCCCCGTTCTCATATTACGTCAGCGATTGCCGAATTGCCAAAACTTATTTACGCTTACTGAATAATTGTTTTGAGAGTTAGTAAAATAAGTATCAAACGCTCGCGGGGCTTGAGAGACAAGCCAGTGTGAGAGCGAGGGTGTGTTGATGTGTTTTTTTGCTCTCCGAGTGGATTCGTTTCTAGTTTCTACTTAATTTTCTGAAATCTCTTCATATGGATATTTCTCAGAAGAGCTGAGCAGCCTTCAATGTCTGGTTCAAGAGGCCCAAAACTGATGTATTGTAACGCGGGAGTATGAAACCTTTAAAGCCTTCGCTTCATCTCTCAAGTAAACATCCAAATGAAAAAGATTTATAAACCGTTTAACTTATTCGAAATATATATATATATATATATATATATATATATATATATATATATATTATTATTTTTTTTACATATTATTATTATTATTATTAGCATATATATATATATATATATATTATATATATATATATTAAATTATATATATTATGAAGATATATATATTATATATATATATATATATATATATATTATATATATATATATATATATATATTATTATATTATTATTATTATATATATATATATATATATATATATATATATATATGTTATATATATATTATTAGTTATATATTATTATTTATATATTATTATTATATATTATTATACATATATTATATTATTATTATTATTATATATTATTATTATACATATATATATATATATATATATATATTTTTCTTTTTAATTCTCCTCACCCCGCTGGCCACCCTCCCTTCAGAGTGGCCACACCTAGCTGAGATACCCCGCCGCCACAGTCGGCCTCCTCCAAAGATCGCTTAAACTTGTGATGTCCCAGATTGCCCTGGGACGATGGTTAGCTGGACACTCTAGGAGAAAGTGAGACACAGTGTCCGGGGCCTGGTTGCATTTTGTACAGATATTTGATTTGGTCTGGTTAAGTTTAAACCTGTATTTGTAATATTGTAGGTTTGGGTGGTGACCATATCTTAGTTTGGCCAAAGATGATTGGATTGTTACAGGAAGAGAGTTGAATTCAGATGCAATTTCTGGTGGATGTACATTTAGTATATTGTTTGGTTGTCGGTTTCTTAAATAATTTTCCGTTATGTGTGTGTGTGTGTATTTGTTTTATATAAGAAGAGGTGTTGCCCTGTGGGGGCCTGATGTAGTTTAGGATTTGTTTGTATAATAAAGCTGGGGAAGATGGAAGTTGTTTTAACCTGTGGTTAGTAAGGTTGGAAATTGCAGTGTAGCATGGGTGTTGAGGTATTTGTGTTTTAGTTTAGAACTGTTTTCCTATAATTTCTAAATGTTTATCTATGGGTAATATTTTTGTTTCTTGATGTAAGTTTTGTTGTGGATTTGTAGTTATGCAACCTGTTATAATTATGAGTGCATTGTTTTGGGTGGTTTGAAGATTTCTCATGTTTCCAAGGGTTATTAATGGGTGCCATATGCGTAATTTAGTGTTGGACGGATGTATTGTTTGTAGATGGTGATGGAATTTGTTTATTGTTATTAATATTGGTATGTTTAGTATCCTATTTGCTGATGTTGTTATATTTTCAATGTGTTTTGTGAAGGTTAGGTGTGTGACCAGTGCTATCCCAAGAATTTTGGGTGTTTTGTTTATTTGGATGGCTATGTTATCTAAAAAGATTTCTGGGTTAGAAGTGCTAAGTTGGCAGTCTGTTGTAATTAGTGTGATGGATGATTTATTAGGTGATGCAGATATTCTGTTGTCAGTTAGCCAAGTTTGAATTTGGTTGATGTATTGTTGGGTTAGAAGAATTTTTGTGTTTAGGTTCAGGTGTGTGGTGGTCATGGTGATGTCATCTGCGTAGGATGTTATATTTTTGTGATGTGTTTGTGGTTTTGGTAGGACGGCTATCAATAAGTTGAATAAAGTAGGGGATATTATTGTTACTTGAGGTAAGCCATTTTTGATATTTACTGTACGTGATATCTTGTTGTTGATCTGTATTTGGGCTGTTCTTCCTGATAAAAAATTGGATAACCATTTCTTTATATATATATATATATATATATATATATATATATATAAGGTTATATGCTATATATATATATTTATATAATTTTACTTACTATATATATTTATATATATATATATATATATATATATATATATATATATATATATATATATATATATATATATATATATATATATATATATATATATATATGTATATATATATATATATATATATATATATTTTATATATATATAGAGATATATATATATATATATATATATATATATATATATATATCAGAGGCGAGTCCTATACCCGTGCTGCTCGTGCTTAGCACGAGTTAACATTATAGAAACGATCGATCTTTTACAAATTTCATAATGTTAGGATTAAATTCTCTTATTTCTTGGGGAAAATTGGTCAGATGAATGAAAATATTACATAATAAATATAAAAGATTTTGTAAAATTGAAACAAAAATTGAAAGAATCATCTCGATTAAATAACTTAATTTTCAATCAATTAAAAAGTGACTCTTCGTGCTCTAATGAAATAGCGAGCGAAGATTGTATGTGTGTGTGAATTTAGAGTAAAAATTGTTTATATTGTTGCCTTTGGCATCTCTCAGTTACATTTTGATGTTGCACAGGCAACCTCATCATTCTCTTTATGTATCAATATGGTGAGACTAAATTTATTTTAAATATATATATATATATATATAT
>JABUQX010003976.1:0-10000 GCA_015478945.1 Trachelipus rathkii | reverse complement strand
TTTTACCCCACCAAACCCTAAACGTACTTCTGGTACTTTAATCAAGGTTGGGGTAATAGTGTTGTTTTTTGCTAACTACTTTGGAATGATTCCTTTGAGTCGGAGGTTGCTTCTTGGTCACCGCTGGAAGGGGTCGTAATCACCGATGGAATGAGCAGGTTCATTCCATCTTCAATTAAATCTTTTTCTCCCCAAAATACATAGTTCGATGGAACTTATTCTCTTGGCATTGAGGCGAGAGACATTGCGTATCGGTCATGGAAAAATTCTCGTTCTCCTATCACTCTTACTAATTTTCATTCTGCTCGGAATCGTAGCAGGAATACTATTCGACAGGCTAAGCGCACTGTCGCTAAAAGAAAGTGCGCCAACTTGCTTGGTTCTCCTACTGATAAAAATTTCTGGCCTCATGCCAAAAACATCTCTAACAACCTTTGTAAATCTGCCTTTCCTTTCCTTATTCGCTATGACGGTTCTGTAGCCAACTCTCTTTCTGAAAAGGCCAACCTCTTCGGCCTCCTTTTTTCATCTAATTCTATCCTAGACGATTCTGGCATCCCTACTCCTACTCCTTCTCCTCTCAGGTTTCTCATGTCTTTACCTGTGATTACATATGATCGTGTGCATGAGATCCTGAGATCTGTGAACGCCAGGAAGGCTAGTGCCCCGGATGGCGTTCCTCCCCGTGTTTTAAGGGAGTGTGCTTCTGAGCTGGTGCCTGACCTCATTTAACTCTAGTCTCTGTATTTTAATATTAATACTTTTCCTCAGTGCTGGAAGCGGGCATATGTCCAACCAATCCCGAAAGAAGGTAGCCGCTCTGATCCTCCAAGCTATCGCCCTATAGCTCTCCCTTGTATTCTATCTAAAATCTTTGAAACTCTTCTTAACTCTCATTTCTTGGATAATCTGCAGTCTCACTCCGTTCTTTCAGATCATCAGTATAGCTTTCGACGCTCGAGGTTAGCTGGTGACATATCTTCCTATGTAAATGATTTATGGTCTACTACACTTAGGGATTACGGGGAGTCTTGTGTGGTGGCGCTTGACATATACAAAGCTTTTGACCGGGTTTGGCAAGCGTCACTGCTCTCTAAGCTCCCTTCCTTTGGGTTTCATCACCGTTAACTGAATGGTTTAGGGCGCAATCGTGGGGACCATGTTTGAACACCCGATCTGTGAAGAACACTGACAGCACTGGTACCAGTATCAGGAGTGCAAATTCGAACAGCGGACGATCTAATGGGAAAGATCAGCAAACGGTCTGAAAGTTCTTGTCCCGGAGCACAGGACGCACTGGTGAGGAAAAGTAGTGATTGTTATTGTTATCCTGGTGAGACGGGATGAACGGCGCCTCTTTTTCCTGAAGACGTTCGCTGGCAAGGAAGTGCTCTTGTACCTGGGTTTAAGAATCATCGAGAAACTGAACACATTTAAAGGGTTTTTTAATGCTGTAAATGCTGTAATATTGTATCATTGTTTGAATCATTTTGATAGGTTATACTAGGTTAGCTAAAGTTTATAATTTCACCGTTAAGAATATTAATGATGGATATTGTAATGAATATAAATTTTCTGTTAACTATTAGTACTTTTAAGACATCTTATCTTATCTTATCTTATCTTATCTTATCTTATCTTATCTTATCTTATCTTATCTTATCTTATCTTATCTTATCTTATCTTATCTTATCTTATCTTATCTTATCGGAGGAAGCAGCCGATTCCGATTACAATATATATATATATATATATATATATATATATATATAATTAGTATATATATCAATTTATTTAAAGAATGTGATATCCTGCTATATATTATTATATATATATTATATTATATATATATATATTACTATGACAAGTTACTAGGGCGACAAGGGCTAGAAACCCGGG
The DNA here is from genome assembly GCA_015478945.1 of Trachelipus rathkii. Lineage (NCBI taxonomy): Eukaryota > Metazoa > Arthropoda > Malacostraca > Isopoda > Trachelipodidae > Trachelipus > Trachelipus rathkii. The sequence continues at coordinate 8,101 of JABUQX010003976.1, read as the reverse complement.
TCTTTACTTTTTTTGCATTAAAGTAATCCTGGACCAGCGGCGGAGAAGCCCTTTGCACCTAGAAGACACGATCATCGAGAAGACAACCTCGTGGACGAATAACTATTTTATAGCCCAAGTGGAAGAAGATGCTAGGTTCCATTGAAAGGATGAAAAGCCTACCTAAGGACTAGCATCGAAAACCATAGGGCCGAGAAAGAGTTTTCTAGAGCGCGTCCAGGCTGGAAGCAAGAGTTTGCGGCCAAAGAGGACAAGAAGATGCGGCCAGCTGTCAGGGCGAAAAGTCCTACCTAGGGATGGTGTGTAGAATTATCATATACTGATATATATATTATATAATATTAACGCACTCATATATATATATATAATATATTATATATATATATATATCAGTATATATTAATATATAGTATATATATATGATATATATAATTATATACTATATATATATTTATCATAATATTATATATATATAATTATTATACATATGTTATATAATATATATTAATTATATATATATATATTTTATATATATTATATATATACTGAATTATAATATATATATATAATATATATATATATCATATAATGATATATATATATGTACGAACAAAAAGGTCCTCTTCAGTGACACGTTTTTACCCAAGAATTCTTTATCCTTTTTTTTCCATTCTATTTATATTGAAAAGTTTGAATATTATGCAAAGAATACTAATTTATACGATATTATGTGACGTCACGATATTATGTATATATAATATTATGTATATTTCATATATTGTATAATATCTATAGTATTATATATAGCAACATATTATAAATAATATGTATCATGATATAATAATATAAGCTAAAACCTAAGAAGGCCCAAAATGGGAAGAATTTTAGATATTGCAAAATTTCCTGAGAAGTACAATATTTCAATGACATAATTTTTTTTTATCATCATTCTCTCTCTCTTCTCCTCCTCTCTCACACACACACACCAGCACACACACACACACACACACCACACACACACACACCACACACACACACACACACACACACATACACACACACACACACACACACACACACACACATCTATATTAAAATCTGAGTTTGCCCAAATTTTAAACTTCTTCTTCTTCTTCTTCTTCTTCTTCTTCTTCTTCTTCTTCTTCTTCTTCTTCTTCTTCTTCTTCTTCTTCTTCTTCTTCTTCTATTATTCATCATTTCATTGGAATGAAATTTAATTTTAGTTCTTTTCCGAAACTTATTTCTCCAAAATTTAATAATTTTTTATGTAAAGAATCGATTTGAATTTCTTTGGATACAAACTTGCCTCCACACTTTTTTCTGAGCAAAAAATATTATTTTCAGTTTCCGAAATACAACTTAAAAGAGATACTCACCTTCGAACTCTTCTGCTCTTTATTATTATTATTATTATTATTATTATTATTATTATTATTATTATTATTATTATTATTATTATTATTATTATTATTATTATTATTATTATTATTATTATTATTATTATTATTATTTATTATATAAAATTTTTTACTGAAGCTTATATAAATTGTTTTCATTATTTGTTGTTTCTAAAATAGAGCGCTCACGTATGCTATTCAATATATTTATTGTCCTTTTGTCCTATTACCCTAATGTATAGCTGCACAAAGGCGTAAAAACACGATGTAAATATGTTTGATATTGATAAGAGAAAAAATACCAATAGGACTATCTTTAGATTACTTTAAAAATCTGCAATTGTAAGGGTCGTTGTTAAACAAGCCTTTATATAATTATTACTTATCATTATAATATTACTTATTTTATGATTTTATTAATATTTTTAAACGCACGAATTGACCGAAAGATCCTGGTATTATAATATACTAAATGTTTATATAATATAACTTAGTATTTATTGCAATAATGTTTGTTTGAAGGTGTGGAAGTCCCATAATTTAGATTTTCAGTTAGTTCTTTATTTCTGATTGGCAATGAAGATTGTCCATTTATTGAATGTAGTATGATATTAAAGATAACAAAACGACATTCTTCCCCCAGATGTGCTTTATATACTTTGTTTTATAATAATTAATACTATATAAATCTTTTATTGTGTCTTTTTAAGGACTGTATTAGTTAGAGGGTAATCCTATATTATTAAATTAATCAGTAAAAATATAATAAATTTGTGATCTATACAGTCACATTTACTTAAGTGTAAAAAATGTATATAGTTGGTACCTGAAATGCCTTGCCCTGAGATAAATTTTGATTTATATGTTAGATGCTGTTCAATTTTACGTACAAGAAGTTTCGAAATGAAGAAAAGTAATAGTAGTAATATTTGTTTTAATTTACATGTATTAATTAAATTTGAGTGGTAAAATATTGACGTTTTGTTTATTTGTAGAGATCTAAGGTAATTACAAGTTTGTGGGTCTTAAGCAATTGTAGTAGATTAGTATTTTAATATGTATATATAAGTGTCGTCTGAAGTTGTGATTTGCTTAAAGCGAGTATTATGCGTTTGATAATAGTTGTAGATGTACTGCAGGGTAAGCTGGGTATTTATTGCCTAATTTATTTCCCTGAAGTTTAGGATTAATATTTGTTATGTGTTAATAAAAGACCAATTAGTAAGTTTGATAATTTATTATCATTTAACATATGGTTTACTGTGTGTATTAAAAATTTTTGTTTGCACAACCACAGGATTTATATTATCATAAATGAGGAAACTTGTGAATGTAGAGAACAGGTTATAGTAAATAGACTAAGCTGATCTTTTTAATTACGGTAACAATGACCCGAATACACCGATGTTTTTTGATAAATTTACTCCGTTAATTCTTTCAAGTAAAAAATTTCAAGATTACCTATAAATAAATACCGGTATATATATTTTGTTAATATATTTTATTTATTATACAAAATTTTGAAAATAAATATTTATATATTTTTAATACTATTTATGAGGACTGTTATAATTATGAGAGCATTTGTCTTGTTTAAGTGATTTGCCATATTTGCAATTGTCAACATTAATGTAAACATTGATGTAATATATATGGTCGTTGATCTATATTGCAAAAGAATATATTTAGAAATAAAATATTATATATTAGTACTGAAGTTATATCAAAATTCGGTGCGACATGTGTAGATATATGTGGAAATATTATATTTGGTCAGTAGCATATTTATTTGATTATTAAGTAGGTATTAAATTTGTATGTGTTAACTTTTTTTAAATTTTTAAGTAGTTTTAATGAGAGTATTTACGAAGGTTTTTTCCTTTACTATTTATTAAAATTTAGATAGATCTATTTAATAAACGATAGTTTACAAAACCATTATTAAAACGTTATAAAAAAAAGGTAATTAGAATGATAAGAGATATTGAATGGAAAGGTTTAATAAAAGACAACGAAGCGTTAAAAAAGGGTTTATTGAGGACCTTCAAGGAGAGACCGGTGGTGAGAGTTTTGGTATAAAATGCATTGTAGTATCCAAAGAGGATAACTATAGACAAGGAGGTCTGAATACATGATAAGATATAGGTTTGAAATTTTAGACGTGTAGTAGGTGTAATTGTCAAAGGGGCATGGCAAGAATTATTATGAATCAAAGACCTTTTAAAATTGTAATTTTTTATGCTTTGTAAAATGAATTTTTTGATCTCTTACAATTTAATATTAAATTGGGAGCTTAACGGTATAGATCATTATTTTTAATTCATGTGACACGGACCGAAAGAATTGCTTGTGTGTGAATTAATTTTGACCTTTTTCTAATATTTGGTATGTCTGTATGAATTACTTCGTTTCGATTGAAACATAGTGCAGATATGTTTAAGTGTTGTGACATATGAATTTGATTATTGTTGATATTGAGTCTTTTTAACATGTATATCAGTTAATTGTAACCCTATTTTTATTGAAGTTGCGTGAATATGATATGACGTCATTGGTGTGAAATAGTATTTGAATTGAAAAAATACCATTTTTTGAAAAATATTAAAAAGGAAAATAATTTTAAACTTTATATTTTAGTTTTATAAATATATCCATATATATTATTTATATTATATTATATATATATTATATTTATTAATTATATATACCTTATAATGCTATATATGAGCTAATATTAACTCTAGAAAGTATAACAAAATCATATTATAAATATATCAAAATATAAATATTATTTAATATATTTATCAATCAATTATTCATTTGATTGAATAATAAAGAATTGATCTATCAAAATTGTAAACGAATATCGATTATTTTCGATGTTTTTAATTTTTTACTAATATATTTAAATTTTGATCACAATAATACTGATAATTATTATTATTATATATATATTATTATCTATATTTTATTATATTATTATTAATAATATTAATTAATTATTATTATTTTTTATTATTATATTATTATAGTTATTTATAATAATTAATTAATTATCATTTCATTAATCATTTACTTAATTATTATAATTTTAATTTCTTTATATATAATTATAAATTTATTTAATTTTATTTTGTTTTTTTGATAATGAAGATTACACTATTTTCTGACAACAAAATTGTGTAATGGGTATTGGATCTGGAAAGAATTCAATTAAGGACAAGCTTAAGGCGTTAGTGTCCTCAAGCGGAAGCGTTGTATTTCGTTACGTTAACTCATCTCCTAAATTATTTTGATTGATGATTAGTGTAATTGATTATTATTATCTAATTATTTTTCTATATTCATATAATAATGGATTAATTCAACTAACGCTGCAGGAATTTGAGGTTTTTTTATTATTATTATCATGGGTATTTTATTTATTATTATAATTAATTGTTTATGATAATATTTTAATTCATTATTTAAATTATATTATTTTATTAATTAAATTATGTAATTAATTATTTAATTAATTATTATTTATAATTATATTGAATTATTATTATATTATTTATATTATTATGTTATTATTATTATTATATAAAATTATAATATTGAATTATTTATACTCATTGAATATTTATTATATTATTATTATGTATTATTATTATTATTATTACATATAATTTTATATTAAAATTAGTATATTATTATTACTGCATGCTAAGATATTCATTGTATACTATTAACTCTGGAAGTACTATTATCATTGAAGTAAACACAATACTCTTTGCTTAAATCCTATTATATTAATGTGATTAGGTGTTTAATATTAAATATATTCTGCTTTTTTAGTTAAGACGTCGTAGGACATTTTTTACGAAGGCTTTTAGCCTCATCACTCAAATTCCTAAATTTATAGGATTTAAGAATCTGGGATAGAATAAAGATAGAATTGAAAGTAAGGTTAGAGAGAAGATGATTGTTAAGGTATGATGAGAGATGGAAGAAAGATGTGAGAGTATCGACGGGAGTGATAACAGGAGGAGAATATCGAAATAAAATGATTAGGATTGGGTGTAAGAGAAAAGAAGAGAGAGAGAAGAGAAGAGAGAACTCTTCCATGATACTAGACGCTTCCATTAATGCTCGTGTGTTGATGTGGAGTGCGCGGTGCTATGGCAAAAAGTTGGTGATATCACAGAATTCACTGTAATCTCAATCATTGCGATTGCGCCCAGTGTCAGCACGCTATCCTTTCAAATTTCCCCTTTAATTTCTCTAACTCTCTCTCTCCTCTCTTCTCCCTGCTCTGCTCTCTCTTCTCGATCTCTACATCTCTCTTTCTGCTCTCTCTTCTCTCTCTCTCTCTCTGCTTTTGCTTTAATCTTAGCTCAAGAATCAAATTCTAGTCTATCTATCTATACTTCTGCTTATTATTCTATCAATCTATCTATCAAAGTATCTATCTAGCTAGCTATCATATCATATCATATCTATCTATCTATCTAACTAATCTATCTATCTATCATATCTATGCGTTATCAGTGAATTCGTATCCTACCTGTAATCTATCAATAATACAGATATCATCTATTCAGTTATCATAGTCTTTCAGAAGGGGGTATTCTAATCTATCGTAACATGCATTATCCTATCTAGTGTCAAATATCGTAATGGCTATCTAAATCGTAGATTATCTAGGTATAGATGAGGTGAGTTTATATGAATGTGCAATGCATAAATTAATAGCTCTGCATTAGTGTACAAACACAACAACACGACACAACAAACAGGGAGGGGGAAGATTGAATAAATGAGTTAGAGTGAATAATTAGTATATACAGTAGAAGATGTAGAAATGAAAGTATAGAATATAAGTTATAAGTGAAATACCTAGAATAAAAGATGAAGATACTATTATGTGTAGTAGTAATAAGATTACTGACTATATATATAGGTAAAGAGGGTGAAAATATGATAGAGATAAGAAAATAGGAGTCAAAAAGTGATAGTAATGACCAGTGAAGATATACAAAGAGGGTGAAATTAATAGCTGACGATATATATATATATATATTAGAATATGCACTTGATAGAGATAGAAATTGACGTAAAAAAAGTAGACTAAATAAGTAGTATCTATAATGACCTATATAGGATTTGTAACGTACTATATATAGTTAGTAAGCGTGATATTCTTTATAAATAAGAATGAATAATAAGTAGATAATTGTATATATTAGTATCATATATTATATATATTTATATATATTATATATATATAATATATATATATATATATATTATATATACAGTATATATATATAATATATATAATACTATAATATTCAGTTAGGTAAGGGCTAGAATAATAATAATAATAAAGGTAGTAATAATAATGATAAGCTGTGAATATATATAGTATTAATATATATTGAGTTATATTGTTAGGGGTCATAGTTATATATAATTTATATATTATATTAAAGTGTAGGTAATATATGATGAGTAATAAATGGGGATGAAGTCATGAGAAGTACCATATTAAGAATAAGTAGAAGTGAGGATAATAGCTCATGAGTGTAGTGTAATATATATATGAGATCGATAGCTAATACCGTAAATAAGATATGGATATTTACTGTATGTCAACTTTTTTCCTTGCCTTTTCGGGAAATCGGACAATATTTTGTATTAAAGGATATTAATTTAACGGTTCAGCTTAACGACATAGTTTTTTCTAATCTGAGAAACGTGTATGGAATTAAAGTAATATAGGATAAGATTAATATACGGTAGAAAGTTATATAATTATATAATAAGAATTTATATATGACTCAGCTTATATATATATACCTAGTAGTTATATATATACATAGTAGAATGTATAAAGGTAACATAATTAGGGTTTAGTGTAGTAATATTAGTGAATAATATATATAAGATATAGTTATAAAACTAATAACACAGCTACTATGCTGATAATATAATTTCTTAAGTTAAATAAAAGAAACATTTTGTTTCATAGTAGTAAGTTTAAAAGGTTTGTGAAAAGGTAAGTATCATATATATATAGTGATAAAGTGTAGTGAGGAATAACAGATGTAAGATGTAAGATATACATATATATATATAGAGAATAAAAGATTAGTGGTGATAGTAGCGCCTATAGACATCCGATTAAAGTAATATACCGTATATATATAATATATATATATATAAGTATATTAGAGATGGTATAAAAATAATCTACGCGCTTGGTGATAAAGTGAGTAATATATATAATATATATAATATACTAATATATATAAGTATGGAAATAATATATAGGTAATAATATATAAGTAAAATAAAGGAGTATATATAGTAGTCAGTACCGATAAATGAATATAGCGCGTTAAGTATATATATGAGTAATAATAAATATAAATATACTATAATATATATATATATATAATATATATAATATTTATATACATAGGTATATATATGAAGCTATAGATATAGATAATAGGTTGATAACTGACTTAAAGTTCGTAGGTAAGATGACCATGGAAAAGATGTAGTAATATATTATATTATATTATATATTTAAATAAAATATATATATATAGATAGTGAGTTTAAGATAAAGTAAATTTCTTATAACCCGCTGACTAAGTAGACCTGTACGTATACAATCGCTCTCATCTGAG
>JABUQX010003975.1:5000-23449 GCA_015478945.1 Trachelipus rathkii | reverse complement strand
AAAAATGATTCCTGGAGTCTATATTGTTAATTACAAAGTAAAAATTGCTACTTATTGCAGGGGTTAGAGTTTCACTTCGTCATCTAAATCGTCATCGATTAGTACGGTATCTTCTATACGTCGTGCTTATCGGAATTAAACAACTATATCAAACTAGACAATGATCTAGGGTATGTAGGTAATCTTAAGAGCAGATCAGAAATAACTAATCTCCGCTAGCGGGAATACGTTGGGTTTACGTGTTCGCTAGCAAGCAAATACATCCTATGCTCTAGAACACACATAACCGTAAGTGTCAGCTTCATCATATGAAACAGATACTCTGCCATGAATAATAAAGACCAAGAAATCAGGGGTGTGAAACATGGTCATGGAATAGACTAGGTGAGCCAAAGAAGGAAAAGCCTAATTGTTTACTGAGCTAAGATATAAGGGGAGCTGAACTTCAATTCGATATATATTAAAAAACTATAGAAAAGGTGGACACACTTTATACCTACTCCGACCTATGATTTGAAGCGATAAAGAAGAGATATCCGGGGATATCTAAATCGAGGCTTCCCATAATTCGTTCAGCCTTAAAAAAGATATACAATAGTTCTCCAACTTCAAGATTCTGAAATGCTTTTTACATTTTCTACAATTTCCAAATAGTAGTAGTCTACAAAACAAAAATATATATATAAAATGAAGCCAAAAATTTAAATCTCCCTTTTATAATTAGCAGTTCACACGTCGTACGTTTTAAGATCGTTCATCTGACAAATATTCAAAATAGGGAAGTTAAATCTAGATATTTGCTCTCACAAAGAAAAAAAAAAAAAAAAATTTCCCCAAAAGGACTGCATATAAACGAAGCGAGGACATAAGGCCTTATAATACACAACTCAATATAATTACGGAAGAAGAAACTTAGCACATATCAATTATCATACCCTCTTTTTACAATAGTACACTATTCTTTACATAAATTATTTTATTTCCAGGGCTCTAATGCGTCCAAAGTAATTTCAACTAATTTGGGAATTATATCGTTTCGAGTAATATTATCCTCATCCTCTACCTTAATGACATTGACACCTACCATTCTAAAAATCACGTTTAATAATACTCACAATCATATAATAATATAATATAAGTGGTAGTTGGGTTGGCTGAAAATAAATAACAACATCATAATACAATAATATAATAATAAATCATCACTCTTCCTATAAATAATAATATAGCTGTTAATAGTATTCAATTATTCTTCATCTTCTTCTCACATCTTGTCTCATACTATCATCTTTGGTGTGATAAATTATTAAGCTTTCAATGGTTTAGTCGCTTATCTAAAGCTCTTTAGGACGGATCGGTTGACCTCAGGATTATACGGGTGAAGACATAAGACTGCTCATTAATCCAGCTGCGAACTACCGATTAATCATACTTACTACCACCTATTTTTTCGCTTAAGGGATGGGGAGTGGGCCCTTTCGCTTTCATGTTCGAGTTATACAGAGTAAAAGCCTTCCTTCTCCAAAATGGAACAGGTCGTCTCCGAATGATATACGTGCTGAACGCGAACTCATTTTACATTCGCTTTTTGTCTGTATCTTATTTCGTCTATTTGAATATAGGATTTAAGAAGTACTGGAATGCATGATGGAATACGAACTCGCCTCTAGATTTATACTGTGTCCTCTCTCCTCATATATTATTTGTATCTTCTAGAATGAGAACACCTCTATTTGTTACTATTCTACTTCCTTTGTATGCGTTGGATCTACCTTCAACATCACTAAACTTCACCTTTCACCGTCTTTATTATTTCCAACCTTGTACTGTTCTTGGCATTTCGTTCTCGCGCTCTTTCCCTTGGTCCATTTTGCATCTGTGGGGCTGATGTACTTTGAATACTGTCCGCCGTTCCTACTTTGACAGCACTGAATATGTCATATGTTTACATTCGTCATAGTTCACTCCACTTCGCCTACTCCCTAATGGTAATTTCCTTCGTATCATGCTCTCCCTTCTTGAGGCTCATCCAGCTCTCGGGCCAGTTTGACGGCATTCTCTCTCTCTCTCTCGTCTCTGTCTCGGTCGCCGCGTCCGACCTCCCCGCGAAAGGGGCAGCCCTCCTTACCTCGCAGATCCGCTGCCAGGCGTTTCCAGGCCTATGCACAATAGGGATGGTGGCGCCATTGTCCTTAACGTCTGACTCCTAGCGCTAGTGTCGTCTGGCTGCGCAGACTGAGATCGCGCCCTCATTTGGCAGTTAGAGTCATCTACCCTTTCAGGATTGTCTCTTTCATCTGCTTCTCGTTCCCATACTGCGGTGGGGCTGGGAGGTCTGTTCCATCCCTCTATGGACTTCTCTCAGCCATTCCTCAGGGGATGTCACTGATCGGTTCGCACTCTACTGTCCGTGTGTACTTCGTATGGTTTCGCATCTTCTTGGACAAACTAGAATTTAGCGTTGTTGGCAGCTTCATCTCATCTTTGCGTCTGGGTCATTCCTCTTTGCTATATCCTTTTATTCTCCATCATCTCTCTCAGTCTCTCCTCTTCCCTCATTCTTCGTCCTACTTCACTTCCCCTGTCCCTTCTCCTCTGGCTTGGCATAGCTCTCTTCGGTGCTCTGCTCTCTCTGTTTTACTATCATTCAAATAAATTAATCTTATGGTATATTTGGTATTTCTTATCCACCTTATTATCATTATGAGATAATGCACCAGAAAAGCTTAAGAGTTTTCATTATGCTCACTGGTCTTGCCTGATTATTCTTTACTTTAATCACCATCATAGTCAGTGAAACGAAACTCAAATTTTGCATTACAGGTTTTCATACTTTTTGTTTCTGTAACAAATGAAATTAATTTTCTCATCCTTTGCTTAAACTTGAAGCTGAATTTAGCCTCTTTTTGAGAACACATGTATCTCAGCTTGTATTTTATTTTTTGTCTACATTTGTTTTCTTCGCTTTCAACCCTTTATTCCAAATATTTTAAATTAATTTTCTTTTATTCGAAATTAGATGCGTTATATTATGCATTAAGAACATTTGCGGTTAGGCATCCACTCGCATTATTCTTGGTAATATTATTTGGCCGAGATTCACGATCATTCGTTATTAGAATCTGTGGCGAAACTTTTTTCCTTAATAGTTCACTAAATTCTTTTAATTAAATGTTCAAATATTTACTTTCACTAATAAATTAATATCATCATCATCTTCCTCCTTGGTTCCCCAGAACAGGGGTGTAGCTCGCAAATGCGCACCAGATATCTGAAACATGCATGAACAAATCTTAGGGCATAGATAAGTGGTAGCGGGACCCCAACGCAGTTACCATGATACCCTCTATAAGAAATCGTCCCCTTAAACTTTAAACGTTAGAGAGCAACTCCAATTCGTGAATGTTAAAAATTGTCATTGGATATGATTTTTGTTATAAAAAGTTTGTCAACGCTTCAAAATAAATTTGTTTTTTATGTTCTGTGCCGATTCCTTAATTCCTATAATATGTTAATTTACACAAAATAATTAATTACGAGGTTTCTTTTCTCACTCTTTGATTTGGTTTCGCCGCTAATACGTTTGCGGTCGGAAGAGGCGACTTATGCCCTAGAAATGCTCATGCATGCCTCATGGTTCAAGATTTTTTTTTCTTTTTTTTTTTTGGAAGAAGGAATTTTTAATGCTTTTATATAGAACATAATCCACAAATTTTAATCTTGTTTTGGGAATTGCTAGAAAGATTCGTAGAATAATGAAAAGCTCACCTCAGACTGAAGTGATCTTATTATTCTTAATCTTATATTACTCACGGTGTTTCATTACTTTTAGCGCTCAAAGTATTGGGGGTAAGTTGGTGCTGTAAGCAATAGCATTTCGGGAAATCACGGAATTAAGCATGTTTTGGAAAATCAATTGAAAACGTTGAAAAAGTAAAGTCTCCTCACATGACCCTTAAAGTATGCCTTCCTCACTCGTAACCATTCAATTAGTGATGAATAGCTGTCAACAGAGGAACTATGAAGTACACCCAGAAGATTCTAATAGTGGAACCGCAGGCAGTATACGGTACCTGCAGCTATGGTAAAATCGATCCAATGTTAGAGGTTACGTCCCCCTGGCCACAGGTGTGGGCACGCACAATCGTATTGGGCCTCCAGCTGAACGAAGACCCGCCATGTTGCGCTCCTATTCAATGCACCTCTCTATCTCAGCATCTGCCAAATCACATTTCTCTCCTCAGGGCATTCGTTCTTTACTGACTCATCCACTTTCTCTTCGGTCTCCAGCCGGTCGGTTCCACAACCCTGCTCTCCACTATACATCCGACTTGGAACGGCACCGGGGGCTATATTTCGATAGGGATGCGCCTTTCCGACATGAAACGGCAAACCGGATCTCCAATCATACTTTTCATTGATTCGCCATCATTACCCTTTCCTTACACACCACACAACTCTCTAATTATGGCAGTTCCTAGGTATTCGTCGCATGTGTTGGAATTCTTGTGGTCGCACGGTGCATAGCCCCTAAGATGTAACCTGCCCACTCTGACACTACATTGGAACTTATTAGATATTTACTTCTTATTCCAGATCCATACGTCTCATCTACCATAGCATAACACAGGCTAACAAACAAGCCATCCATGAATTCAAGACTCTAGGGCGGCAACTCAAGACTAGTCCTTTACATATCACTGCCACGATTTTATTGCGATGCAGCAATCCTTTCCTGACACATTCCACACTTTCCACTACTAAAGCTTGCAGTCAATATCCGTATCCCTTCTCATCCATAACACGATACGCTAATATTTAAATCTCAGACACCTTGACTCCAGCTGCTCTCACGATCGATCTAACATAACTTCACACTGAGGCCTATTTTAAAATAGATTAAAATTTTAATTTTCCAAATGGGACTAAATCTTCTCAAATAATTCTTTTCGCATGATAATTAATTCATTGATTATTATTGTTAGTTTCTATAGTTCTTTTTTTTTGCGGAATTAGTAGTTAAATTTTCTATTTTTTGCAAATACAATAAATAATCCACTCATTAATAATTAATTTTTTTTCTTCTTTTTTTGCAGAATTTAGTAGTTTATTCCAAAAAATTCGTGGTCTACAAGGCTCAACTGAATCAAAGGTTCGCATTTTGAAAGACATTATTGAAGAAGCGCTGCGTTTTAAGAGACATTCTCTCGCCAAACTCCTCACAAACTCTATCGAGGAATTAGCGAATGGTGTAACTATTTCTAACCATAGCAGCGCTTTACAAACATTGAACAATTCATCTCGTAACATTGTTTTAAATGGACATAATAGATGAAACGAAATATGTTTGCTATTATATTAAACTAACTTTACTACCGAGAAAGGACTTCACGCGTATCTCTCCCCTGTGTTTAGCTTTATGTGAGTAGAAGGCGTCTTTGGAAATACAAATTTAATAAGCACAAACTTAGAAAGGAATAATATGGTAAAAACTAAAAGAAACTTACTTGTTACGTGTTTTGTGTGTAATACAAAGAATTAAATTTTAATTTGATAAAGATATATGCTTTATTATTTTTAATCTATAAAATATACCTCAATAGGTCGATCATATAGGACCGATATATCTGTTTCTGTTGTACATAAAATTGTTGGAATAATTTTGTTTATTATTATTATTATTATTATTATTATTATTATTATTATTATTGACTCATTATTCAAAATATTGTATTTGACTGTACATGATACTTAAATTGCTTCCTGCCGTTCTATTATATGATTATTATTGAATGTTGGAAAACTGACACATTATTCAAAATATTGTATTTGACTGTACATGATACTGTAAATCGCTTATATTTTATTTTGTAATTTAAATTTTAAAAAATTTTGGAGTTTCTTTTTAATTTGTAAATATAAGTTTTTTAGGCCTTGTCGAGATATCACCTCAAATGCAAGTTTGAAGAAAGATATTACTATTCAGGTAAGTTTTATTTAGATGTTTAGAAGATTGTGTACATTCCGAGACTATCGGTTTTTTGGTAAGAATGAGGTGCCAGAGGAAAAGATTTAGACTCGGAGAATATTCTGATACAAGATATCATTTGGATATTCATTGGCATGTACATTAACATTTCCTCGTTAGTACAGTGGGAGGCCTTATTCTTTCTTGCCTCGCATTTAGAAATGCAGTTTCCTATCCGATGATGAAATTGGGTCGATTTGGTGGGGTCCATTCAATGTAATCAAGAACTACTTCTCGTCAACTAAAACAAATGGTGGCACAATCTTTTTTCAGGCTTTAGTTTGACAGCACTTATTATGTGACTTGTTCATTACTACATCTTTGACTGCCACTTGGCTGAAAGAGGCGTTGTTAAAGGCTCGATTAGGAGGGAAGAGTTTGTTAATTTGAGGTACCTTTGTTACTGCTGTCTTGTATACGCAAATATCTCTGCATTGATTGACTCGTTTATTTTTAAAACTGAAAGGCATCGATGGAAGTTTCAAAGTTTTTTGGTGAATATGGAGACAAGCATTTCTTTCATAAAATAATGAGTTTACATGATTTTAAGTTATTGAAAGAATTTTTAGAGGTTATGGTAAATATTAAAAGTAGTCGAAAAGGAAATTATAGCAAAGGGCAAGAATTATGGGTGTAACTCAGCAGTGAAGATTTTTGCGTGCAGTAAAAGATGGACGGATATTAAAACTGTTTCGAAAGACTTCATTGATCTAACATATGTTGAAAGAAAATATGCTTCGAGCTTAATGAATTGACACTTTAAATAGTATGAAAAGTTCTTATAATTATGAAACAAACGGGCACCATCATTTATTTTTAGAGAATACGGTAACCTTTTAAAAATAATAGTGGGATAGCCTTCTCGAGGGACGGAAATGCGAGAGGGTGATTTTTTGCTACAAATCTACCCTGTAAAGATAGAGCTAATATATAAGTTCTCTCATGGAGGACTCGACTGAAGCATCAAAGGCCCCAATTGTCTCGAGTTTTAGTTTTAAATAAAGCTAATAGATTCCATCTTCATTAAGTGATGATTTATATACATTGTAACATTTCCACGAAAATAGTTTTGCAAAAATAAGGTTCTTCATATTCACTTTCTAACAATATTTTGCCCTAAAAGTACTGAAAATTAAAATAAAATTGAAACATTTCATATAGTTCAAAAGAATGAATCTCTTTGCAAGAAGGAAACTTTCCCTTCTTACTAAAAGAGGTTCATTCTTTTGGAGTATATGAAATTCGATATTACCCTTTGTTTTTTCCACCCAGTTTGTTTTTCCCACTTCATAATCTATCAGTCGAAAGTTTTTAATTATTCAATACATCTAAAGTTTCTTAATTTATTTTCAACTTTATTCATAAATCTGAAATCCATTCCAAAATTAGAATTAGATGCAGAAAAATAAATGAATAAATAAATCAATAATTAATCATTCGCTACTTTGTACCAGCACCTCAGAGTGGGTAATTTTTTTCGCCAGCTCCAGCTCTATCATTTTAAATTGCCAGGTGCTGGTTCTGGCTCAACATTTTAAAATAATGCGACACAAGCTCAGAACCCCATTATTTTATAGTAAAAATAATTTCTTCAATCCTGCTCCGACTTTGGCTTTAACTTCACTCCAAAAAAATTTACTGCTCCATTTCCGGGTTGACCTAAAACCTTCCTGCCCCAGTTCCGCAACTGTGATTTGCAGTCATATAAATTCATTGCAAATATTAAATTTGGCCATATTAATAAAATTTGTAAAGTCATCGTATCGTTATATTTTAAGTGAAAGCAAGTGTGCAAATCAGTTTCCTGTTCAATGTGAACTTCGTTTTCGCCACAACAACATTGGCTATATAAAAAAATTTTCTTATAAAGTTTTAAATCAACCTTAGACTATGCCATTCTAACACGGTTTTACCTATATACCAATATCTTTTTTAATAATCTGGTTGTGCATGTTATGCCAATTTATTACTTTACCAAGGTCATCACGATCATTTGCAGGTATAAATTAAATTTCTACTCCACCTGTTTAGATCCCAGCATATCTTTCATGCAGCACTCACATAATTTCCCTATACAGTTTCTACGGGTTTTAATCAACCTGACCCTTATACAGGGTTATCCTGTTCTCACTCCAATCCTTTGAAACTATACCTTCCGCAAATGCTTTGTTACACAACTTCCATATCCAGTCAATTACAATCTTTCTTCCATTCTTGACAATTTCACCAGTAATTCCATCTATACTGATGATTTACCATTCTTCATCTTTCAACTGTACCACTATCCCTACTAATTACCTCATTCTAAATACCTACTTCTTCACACATCAGCCCCACACGCATCTCTATCACCCCATCAATCCTGTCGATGTTTTGCAGATTTTCGAAGTGTCCGCCTCCACACTCTCCCCACATCCATTTCATCAGTCACAAAAGCACCATACTTATTCAATTTTCTATGAAGATTCTCATTACTCCTTTTTTTTTAATCCTTACTCCCTTCCTTCCAGAATAGCTTCTTATTTTCGTGTAAGTTTTCATTCATCCTCCTTCCAAACTTCATTTACCTCTTTCTTTCTTTTTCTCCTACGTATGCAACTTTGGGCCTTCCTCTTTTCCTCTTCATATATTTCCATACACCTCTCTTTCGAAATCTCATCATTAACTTTAGCATAATCATCCATCCCCTATTTTCACCTTTAATCTCTTGCAACACCTTAATTCCACCACTTACTATTGACATTCTTACTTCCTACTTTAGCCTACCCACATACTTTTCTTGCACTACTAAAAAGCACTTCCTTCATTTGCTTCCAGATTTGTTCAGTTTTATATTGTTCACATTCAACTAACTTATTTACAAGTGCTCTCACATATTTTTTTTCTTATACCCCTGTTCATTTAACTTTACACTCCTAATTATTCCCACTTATTTTTTTTTTCGTTCCTCTCTATCCATTCTCCTACTAACTTAATTTTACATAAAACAATAAAATGATCTGATATTCCCATCCCCAACCCCCTCACTGAATTAACATACTTCAATATCTCCTTCACAGCACAAAACCAATCATGCTCTTCACTTGGGCCCCATCTGTATCTACATTAACTCTCTTATACTTATTTAAAATCTTGTGTTCAAAAAATGGATTACTCACACACATACCTCTCTCTTCAAGCAATTGAATCACCTTCCTACCATTCTCATTTTCTTCTGCAACCCAAAAAGCATCTGTTATACCATCTCTCTTTCGATTATCTATGCAACCATTCAGGTCCCCCAACACCTTATCAATCTGAAGCTCTACCTCACCCCATCCAGAACATCATTCAGATTATGTCCAAAAATCCTACTCTCATCAAACTTGTAATTATATCTAAATCTGCGCTCACAACCACACATACTTTGTGCCTTATTCAAACTTAAATTTAAACATGAAATTGAAGGATCACACACACAAAGTCTACCATAGCTATCTGTACCACAGGTCACTCATCAAATTTGCACTCCTTCTCTCCTCTCTCTCATTCTCTCACACACACACGCACACATGTCACACCACACCACTTAATTTCCTTTTTCTTTCATCTTGTTTCAGTTCAAGCGAGCAAATCAAATTTGCCCTTTCTTAAATACATCCATCCACCTCTCTCCTCTTATCCTCAACAATTTATTCCTCTGACCACTTCCATGTACCCACATCGCAAGCCTACACAATCCTATAATATATATATACTATACTGTAAGTTACATATTAATATTATATATTAATATATATATATATTTATACTTAGTATGTATATATTATATACTATATATTATATATAGTATTAATATTATTGTATATATATATATATATATATATATATATAATACTTATATGATAATATATATATATAGATATTATATTAATATATTACTTATAATTGTACTTATATATCATATATATATTTTTTATTTGTTTTTTTTTTTCCTGTCTCCTATTTTTCCTCTCAATATTGGGATACCGTTGTGCAAACATACCACCGGAATAACAAAATGTTAGTATAAGGAGTCATGATGTAAGTGCAAAGGAAAGATATATCCTCCCGCCCACATCCACTCCCCCGCGAATTCCCTTAATGTGATAGAGCTCCGTCCCAGTTAAATAAAATTCCATTACTACCATGTCCCCTCCACAAAACCCCACCAATCACTCCTATTATGCACATTTCTTCTCACCTCTGCCACACTCACATTTCTTTACTAACTCAATCCATTTTTTTCTTCGGCCTCCCAGCCGGTAGATTTCCAGCACACTCACCGCTATATATCCGCTTAACAACCGACTATTATCCAATACATCCATTCCATATGACCAAGCCCATTCTTTTTTTCTTTAAAAATAGTATTTTTTTTTCCGTTAAAAATTTTTTTTTGTTTATTCTCTCATTTACTCCATTCTTCACACCACACAGCTTTCTAACACATTCATTCCTCATTTTATTAATTTTTCTCGCATCTAACATGCCCATAAGATTGTATCTTAGAGATTCCACTCTACACCATAATTTCAGTACTATATATATTAACACATTTAACAACATGCCCTCATGTAAAACAATAACGCACTTCAAGACTTAGTCCCATTGTATTTAACAAAGATTTGATTGCACCAGCCACCTTCCTACCATTCACATCTTTTCTACTACACTCTACATCATCCGTTCCCTTTTCATCTAGCATATAGCCTAAATATTTAAACTCTGCTACTTGTTCCAGTTGCTCGCAATCCAACATGATTTTAGACCGTGGACTGTCCTCACTCACTACCATCACTTTATTACACCTACATTTACTTTCAAACCCTCCTCTTGTACATCTTGCAAAATCAATCTATCAATCCTCTTAAACTTACTTCAGATACACCACCCAATACTAAATCATCAGCGTATAATAAGCAGGGCATCCTCCACTCTCTTTCTCACTCTATTTATTACCTCCTCCCTACTAATTACCTCATTCCCAAAATACCTATTTTTTTTTCTTACACCATCAAACCCACGCACATTCACGATCATCCCTTCAGTACTGCCAATGTTATGCAGATTTTTGAAGTGTTCCCTCCAGAATCTCCTCACATCTTTATCATCAGTAACGAAAATACCATCCCTATTCATTATTTTATGAAGATCCACCTTACTCTCATTCTCAACCTTTCGCCCTTCCTTTCAAAATAGCTTCCTATTCCTTTGTAAGCTTCCATTCATCCTTCTTCCAAACAATTCATGTACCTCTTTTATATTCTTTATCTTCTCCATATTTACTCATATATTGGGGGTAGGCTGCAGAATAGTTAAGTGGAAGAACATGACACGACGTGGGTTGAAAAGAAAGCCCTTTTCCTCATACTCTTTTGTGCGAGCTCGTCGCAACCAAAAATTTTACCCGAAAGCTTCACAATGCTACAGACCCTACTGTGGTATCTCGTCAATGTCAGTGTTCAACCCCTGGTACAGGCCCAAAACCACACCATTCTTCTTTTATGCCGCCCATTCTCCTCGTTCTGCTAAATTCTCATTCCTTTCCTTCAGACCCTACTTTTACTGACTCAATCCACTTTTTCTTAGGTTTCCCAGTTTGTCCATTCCCAACACACAACACCTCTATACATCTGCTTAATCAACCGATTATCATCCATCCTTTCCACATTCTCAAACCATCTTGATACACTCGTTTATTCTCTCACGCCTTTCTTCACACCACACAACCTCTTAACATGCCCCATTCCTCATTTTATCAATTCTTCTTACACCTAACCCCCCCCTAAGATTATTTATCTGAACAGACTGCACTTTAGATCCATACCTTTTATTCCACACTATAGAGTCGCTGCTATTCATTAAGTTATTAACACCGGTAACAACATATCCTCATGTAGAACCCTAGCGCGTTCAAGACTTGGTCCCCCTTGCATTCACCAAAGATTTAATTGCACAGTCACTTCTACATCATTTTCCTATCATCCATAACTTTCCTAGTACACTCTGCATCATCCGTACCCATTTCATGCAACATATAGCCTAAATATTTAAACTACATTGCTTAATAGACTACACAGCTTTCTTAATGTCACAAGGTTTATTAGTATTATTTTTTTATCTTGTACTAGCTTTAATTATTATTATTATTATTATTATTATTATTATTATTATTATTATTATTATTATTATCATATTATTGTTACTATGAATGATTATTATGTAATTATTATTATTATTCATTATTATATTATTATTATTATTATTATTATTATTATTATTTATTAATTTACCTTTTTTTTCTTCAGTTACTGCATGTTTAATTTATACGGAGTGTCAAATCATTATGGTACAATAGATGGCGGGCATTATACAGCGTTCTGCAAGTCCCCACAAGAAACCTGGTATAAATTTGACGACCACGAAGTTTATGACATTTCCAGGGAGGCTGTGAAAACCCCCGCCGCCTACATTCTATTTTACGAAAACACCGATAATAATAAAGCTACGTATTAAAGAAGAAATAAAATGTGAGGTGTTTTTTTTGGTGGTTTTAAAACAGTGCCAGCAACTTGCGGGTCTTTTATTTTTAATGTCCTTTGAGTAACAGAGGAGTATTTTTTTTTTTTTTTTTTTTTTTTTGTAAATCTTTTTATTCAAAACAATGATTTCAAAAAAAAAAAGATGGAAGTCGTTGTTTAAAAGCTTTCTAATCTTTTTTTTTTTTCTTTTTGATATTGTAGTCATATTTCTGTTGTTATTTTTATATATATATTTTACCTAAGAGTTGCATTTTTTGTACATTATTATTATTATTATTATTATTCTTATTATTATTATTATTGATTATATTATTTTATTAGTTATCATTTATTATTACTTATCGCCGTTATCCTAATTTTTATTTCTATTATTGATTATTATTTCATATGAGTTATTATATTATTATTATGATTATTATTATTTTATTTTTAATATTATTATTCAATTATTATTATTATTATTATTATTATTATTATTATTATTATTATACTTTTTGAAAGACAAACGGTTATGAATACTTTTAATTCTTAAAATTACTTTTTTTGAAAAATATTTAAGTATATTTTATGAAACCTTGAAGTAATAATTCCCTTTATAAATAGAGACCAAATGGTGTCAAACTTTTTTAAAAATACTTAAGCAAATACTTGAGTTTTCAAGTTTCAAGCAATACTTGGCATTTTCCAAGCTTTCCTTCCTTTCGCCATTCCATTCTCAGTTCATCCCTCCCCACCCCCTCCCTTCCCTCAGTAGATATATATATTCTCTTCATTTTTATAGTCACGGATGACCGCATTTAAGATATGAAATTCTTCTTTACTGGGGTATTTTGGTTTTTTTTTTTTTTTCAGGGTGGGGGGGTTTCTGTGGGTGAAAATCAAAGGGAAGATTTTTTTTTATATTTTTTATTTATTATTTTTATTATTTGACACTGGAAAATTATTTTTATGTACTCTCCAATTGATTGGTGTAGCCTTATATCAGAGCTAATGTATGTTTTTAATTATATATAAAATGTAGAAGAAATTTTTTAAAGTATATATATATATAATAGAAATAGAATAAATTATAATATACTTTATAAATAATATCTCTATAACGTTATATATATATTATATATATATATACTTAATATATATATATATATACCTATATATACTATATATATTATTTATCTAGTAAATATTAATATATATATTAGTATATATATATAGTTATATATATAGATTATATATCATACTAGTATATACTATATATATATTTGTATGATTATTAAATATATTATATATATAATATATTATCATATATATATTTATTATATTATCATATATATATATAATATACTTTATATATTGATATAATTATTGCAAGTGATATTGGAGATGAGCCTATTGTAGTCCTAGTATGTTAAGAATTGGACCCGCTATATTATTCCTTCTGCCTTGTGTTTGAAATATTTTTAAGGAGTTTAAAAAGGTCTGCCTGCCAGCCGTTCCGAGTAAGGAATCTAATTTTTTTGGATATAAACATTTTTTGGTATGAGGCTCTTTGAGATACTAGCCTTTCAAGTAGATTATACTACTATAAATAATATCTATATATTACTGTAGTATATATATATATATATACTATATATATATATTATATATAGTAGATACATAACTATATATACTCATTACTTATATATGAGAATATACTATAATATAGTATCTATATATATATACTATACTACTATATATATATAGTATATATATATATATATATATTATATCATACTTACCAAATAGACTTATTATATACTTAGTACTATTATATCTATATATATAATGTTACACTATTATATATATATAGTATATAAAATATGAAATTGTTATAAATTTTATTTTTATTAATAAAGCATTAATATGTTTAGATATTGTATTGATAGTCCTTAGTTTTGGTTTATTGTTATATGATATTTATTTTTCAAGATTGTCAACCTAGGTTCCGGTTTCTCTTTTTTTTAATGGAGTCTGGCATATGCGTAGTTTTTTTTCCTTAATATTTTGTTCATTTCTTTGGCATATTTTTCCTAAAAATGATGAGGTAGATTTTTAGTTGGGAGAATCCTGCGGCAGCAAAAATTATTATTAAAATTTTTTTTTTCTTTATAGTAATGATCGGTTTTTCTCAAATTAATTTTACCTTAAGCATAGCGTTGTCATCCTTATTTTTAACAGCAGTCCACTACCAATTATATCATATTACCCTTTATTTTACGGAATCTTCCTCTATAATTTTGACCACATGACCGAAATATTGACTCTTCTCGATCTTACATTAGGTATTGTTAAAACATTAAAAGAAAATGTCTTATGAAGCTACCACGTTCGACCTCTTTGCCAATATCGCAACAGAAAGTTTCTTAGGTACTACCGGAAGTATGAACAGAGTCGAGTCCGGGACAGAATTTATACGATGGAGTTTGTTTTAGTCCATCCCCAAATCTGAGTAATTTTACTAATTTATTTGGTGCAAAAGTCCTCAAGATATCTTATACTGTGTAAAATGGTTGTTAGACAAGTATCTTAATGAATAAATGTCTAATTTGAATATATTGCTTCTATGATAAAACTAAGAATATTTTAATATCTGGTTATAAAACTTTTTTGAACGTTTTGATATTTCCAAAACAATTAAGTAAGAAAACAGTTGTTAATCCTTTTTAAGTTTGCCATCATTACGTAAAATCTTATTTCAAATTGAACTACTTTCTGTATACTTTGTTCTTTCAGACAGTTAAACAACAATATTTAACGGTCATCTCGTTGTGCCATTTAAGTAATAAGATAAATAACGAATTCGTGGTAAGTATATATTTTTAACGAGTTTTTAAACAAAACTATACTAATGGTCAAACTTTTTTTTACAATTACTCAGTTGTACAACAAGTTATGAGTTTAAGTGAACAAATGTATTCAAATATTTTATTGCCTAACATGATAATGCAGAGCCGACTAACGATGGAACGGTATTTGAAACAAAAGTAATAAAGTTATAATTATAAAAGTACTTGCTACAGTGAAGTGAAAGAACCCCCCGCCCCAACTATGAAGGGATATAGCTGTTCAGTAGTAATTAATAGAAAATTTGCAGGAGGGGGAAGGATAATGTGACATGTAGTGGATGTGCTTGATATTGGTATGGCCAATGCGAAGGTGTGCCAGGATCACCACCTGCAAGCGGTTTCGTACGTGAGAGGAAGACCACCCACAAATATTTGGCTTTATATTTCTAAGTTTCGTCGCTCGCCCAGTAAGACCGGTTGCCTTGTCCGGAGAGCAGGACAATGATTAGTTGATGGAAGGCGCCCTTGTCGAATGGCATCCGGGAGGTATCTAGAACAGCTACGTTAAGAAGAACAGACCATTCTGGCCTCTCTGTCAACGATTTTGTTGCCAATCACCCCTACGTGAGAGGGGGTCCAACAGAGTGTAATTGTTTCTTACGAGAGTGGAGAAGTCGCAGAAATTGTAGTATAGACTATAGAGGATAACTTTGTGTTTTTACAGTAGGGAGGTCTTGAGCGCTGAGGGAATCGGAATAAATGACAAGGGTGATCTTGATTAAGGAATAAAATTGTGGAAATGGCAATTATTAAAGCCATTAATTATGCAGTAAAACTTGAAGGCAGACGCACCTACGCAATCCCATGTTTTAGAGCCGTCAGTAAACACTGATGTGAATCCTCATTAATTGCAGAGTGAGACAAGAAGGACGCCTTTAACAAGGCTGTGGAGTAGCTGGATTTCGCGAAAGAGGTTAGGACCAGGCAAATGGTGGGGGCAGGGAATAGACAAGAGAACAGAAGCACCTTTTGCAAAGGGTGTTGAAGAAGTTAAAAAATGTTGCAAACTGTGTGTGCAAATGGCCAGTAAGGAGGACTCTGTGGTATCTCGCAGAATCGGTGTCAGAGCAGACCGTATTGGGGTTTGAAAGCGAAGATAACTTGTTCACATGATATATTCCATTCACAAAGATAGCTACATCACATCGGGAGGTGACAGGTTCTTCCACTCCCCGTTTTTCCAAGATAATACTCCTGAGGTTTTGGCAGGTGAGAAGTGGAAGCCATGGGAGTAACTCCTTTGTGAAATGTTCTCAATGACTAGTTGGAGTTAACGTTCAAGAGATGACGGCCTGACACTGGCAATGTATAACGCCAGGTTAACATACAGGGAAATTTTGACTGTCTCTGGGATGGTAGTAACAACATCATTGAATCCTAGAGCAAATAATAGTAATACACCAAGAACACTGCCCCGGGAAACACCTTCATCCAGAGTAAAGTGGCGTGGAAGAACAGACGAACACCGGACCTGGATGGATTTGTCTGACAGAAGGCATTGTATAAAGAGAGGGAGCTGTCCTCGGAAAAAGAGAGTGGGGAGTTATTATTATTATTCCAAAGATGGTAGTTATTACTTCCTTTGGTTTCGAGTTCCTCAGGATGCCATTCGGCCTCAGGAACGCAGCTCAGTCATTCCAGAGGTTTACCGATACGGTTCTCCGTGGCCTTCCCTTATATGTGGGTTACCTCGATGACCTCCTCATCAAATGTAAGTCTCCTGAAGAGTATCAGGAGCCCCTGCGAACCGTTTTCACCAGGTTAAACGAACTTGGCATTTCCGTTAACAAGGCATCCCTACTCTTACCTTACTTGGCCACACGGTATCCGCTGATAGCGTCTGCCCTCTGGAGGACCGTGTAACCGCCATCTGAGCATTCCCCTTGCGGTGCACCCAAAAGTGGCTTCGACAGTTTTGGGGGATGGTAAATATTTATCATCGGTTTCTGAGCTCTGCAACCGAACTACTTCGCCTGAAGAATAGAGGAACATCTACCAATATTGAGTGCACGACTGCCTTCGCATTTGTTTCTCCCAGCGAAGCTCTGGCCGCTGCAACTCTCCTAGTCCATCTACAGGACTCAGCACCACCCACTCGCCTTCAGGTTGACGCCTCCGATTTTGCCATAGTGGGAGTCCTGCAACTACACCTGAATGGAGTGTATGCTCCTCTTGCATTCTTCTCTCTCAAATTCCAGCCTGCCGAAACTTTTACAGCCCTTTCGGCAGGGAACCTCTTGCAATGTATCTTTCAGTTTGCCACTGCAAACTGAAAGAGGGTTGCGAATTCCACACATCCTCACCGATCACAAGCCGATCAGCTTTGCGATGGCATCCCAACATGAACAACACTCGCCCAGGGAAGCTCCTCATTTGGAGTATGTCTAGCAATTCACAACAGATGTTCGGCACATCTCTGGAGCAGACAACCAAACCGCAGATACACTCTCACGCATCGAGGTCAGCTCTCTTTCTGCTCTACCATCCATCAGTTACGAAACCATGACGAACAGTCAGGCATCTGAAGATCCAGCACTTCCACAGGATTCTTCTCCAGCTCTAGTGGCTCTCACTCCCTGGCATAGAGAAGAATCTTCTTTGTTATATGTCTACTGGACACCCTTGTCCTTTCGTACTTCCAACCTTTCGCAAACAAATCTTTCTTAACCTACACTCACTTTCTCACCCCGGTATGCGGCCTCACAGAAGCTTGCTACAACTCGCTTCGTATAGCCCAACGTTAATACTGATGTGAAAAAGTGGAAGAGTGTTTGTCTTCCTTGTCAACGTTCCAAGGTTTAGAGGCACACCAAGGCTCCTCTCGGCAACTTCTTACCACCTGGGGAACGTTTCGAGAAAGTTCACGTTGACGTGGTAGGTCCACTTCCTCCTTCAGACGGTCACTGGTACAATCTCACTTGTATCGATCGTTTCACACGTTGGACCGAAGCCATTCCTCTCTCTGTCCCA
>JABUQX010003974.1:0-19013 GCA_015478945.1 Trachelipus rathkii | reverse complement strand
CATTGTTGCCATTTAACCTGAAAATAAAATAATATAATTTAAAGAGTACTGTCCTACAGTTAATGCTGATGGTAATGTCAATGCAAATATAATATTCAAAGAATGACCGCATGGGTTACTATATTATATATAACTGATCCAGTCAATATATATATATATACCAATAATATTTAAATAATTTAATATAAATATTTATAGGTAAGCCGTATTGACTTCAGCTTCTATAGAATGTCCCATAATGTACAACTTACATAATAAAATATTATGAATAAGAATAATTATTTATATGAGTAAAAGCCGCATTGAGTTTCTTTGTAGTCAATACCAATAAAATCTAATATATTTAAAAGAAGCTGCATTGGTTTCACTTACTCACTATAGAATGTCCAGTCAATCGCCTAAAATAAATTATATAAATATTTATTAAATATTCAAGAAGTTAACGTACCAAGAGTTCTATAGTTAGTGATTTTAGGCTAAATTTAACTTAAAGTACCCAAAAATTTAACTAAATTCGTTGTCATTATACTAATGCGTACCCTATCTAGTTATACTAATAGCTTAATATATTATTTACTATTGGAGTGTTTTTGCACTCATATGAATGATGCAAATTGTAGAAATATGGTGTTTTACAAATACTGGCTACTAACATATCTATTATACGGTATACGGATATTAAATGCTAATGGGCAAAACAACAATATATGTGTTATGGATAATGAATTGGAGTTACTGCATCTGGAATTAATTTTCGATTATTTTTACACAGTAAAACTTGGGGGCCCTTAGCTCTGGGGATTGAAAATCAATTCTTCTTCACGAGTGGAAGGGGGTCGGTAAGATCTTAGTGTCGAAGTAGAGAAATTGTTGTGGCAAGTACTTAACAAGAGGGTAGATTAACAATGACAACGTATTAGAAGTGGATGTGTGGTGTGGTGGGGGTTTAATGATTTAGGTAAAATTGAAAGGAAAAAACAAAGTATAATAATAAATTGTTCATAATATATATTTTCGAGAGGTATTTCATTCATTTGAAGTGAATTGGTAGATGGTTTATTAATTGTTCGTGTTGAGTTAAATTATTCTGTGATTTAAGCGAGATAGTATAAAATTAGAATTAAAGGTATTACAAAGATGTAGACTTGGTGAATAAAAAAGGAATGCCCCTGGGACCTTAAAAGTCGAAAAAATAAAATTTCTGTAGGCAACTTATTAAGAAAATAGAATGTCCATGTTAAGGGAAAGAATACAAGAAATTGTTGAGTTTGTGTTTAATCATTGTTTTATTGGGATGGCACGAATACAAGGTTGCACTGAATTATTTAGAGTATTGATGAACGCGCGGGTTTGAGAAGAGGGTTGTTATCAAATTAGTTGTTAAATATAAACAACGAAACTGTTTGAAACATTAGCTGCGTTTCCCGAACGCCCGAACTGCAGGCACCGGGTGGGCCAGGGAATGTAACGCGCATAATGATGTTTCCCTAGCCCGTCTTGCGCAACTTCTATAGGTAAACGTAAACGTCGAACAGATAGCCAGCGCACCGTGGTGTGGTATGAAAATCCTCGGGGATTTCCGGGAACTTGAGTAGTCGTTGCGCCTGGTTGGTCACTGGGCATACTTAAAGGATTTAGGTCTTTTCTTTATCATACAGAATTTATATCTTTTAGCAACACACATGTGATGTGTTCGAACTCGAGATTGCCCCGAATTATGTTCATAAATATTTTGATTATAAGGCTTTGGTGATCTGATTATTGATACAGTAATGATACTTCGTATGTACGGGTCTTTCATAAATATATTCTTTTTTGATAAATATTTATTTAGTTATCGAACTTCGGTAGAGTATATATGTTCTTTTCAATTGTCAGCTACTTTTTGATCTGACGGGCATATTCTGCTCGGTTCTCTAGTTGCGTTTCCAGGTTGGCTCGCACATTTTTCCAGTTCTTGACTCTCGATCTCATATAAGTCCATCCTCTTTTCAAATTCGCAAGAGTTTCTGAGTACGATTTTGCACACCAGTGGGCTTGTACTCGGGGGCTTTCGGGGAAACGCAGCTATGAACTTTTGTTGACAATAAGATGATAGGAGATAGGGATTTGAGGAAGATCAGAGATGTAACCTTGCGATATGATAATGATATATTTTTTTATGCTAATTGTTGACTTGTTAATTTATTATTATCATTAGTATAAGTTATATCATCACTCACCCTGATCTATCTTATAATATTAATTAATAATAAATATACTAGATATATATACTTTACTTATTATAAAAAAATTATTAATGAATAAGAAGAATAATAAAAAAATTAAACAACGTGGCAGTTCTCAGTTATACTATAGGGGGCAGTACAAAAAAAAATTCGGGGGTGTTTTAGATTTAGAATATATTATATTATATATATATATATATTAATATATATTATATAATATATATATATATATATATATCATTATATTAATATATATTATATATATTAGTATATATATATCAATATATATATATATATATTTACTGTATTTTATATAAATATATTATACTTATAATATATATATATATTATTATATATATTTATATATATACTATTATATTATAATTATATATATATAATATATATATATATATATATATATATTACTAAATAAAATGAATAATAATGGAACATTAATAATAATTTGAAAATAAAAAAAAAGAAATAATTTCTATTCATATAAAAATTTCTTAATTTTTGATCTCTTAAACAAGCAAAATGATTGGATACTTCCTTTTTTTATTGAGTAGCCTGGATGAACACTCATTAAAGCCAGTTCTGCTAGATTTTCATTCTCATGTAATTCGAAAAAAGTTGCTTTGAGGCTTTTCAAGTAGGTGAAATATTGTATTGCATTTTCACATTTTGAGTGAGGCAAATACTAAATCTTAACATCTAACTATGATACTGAATCCAAAATTTATTTCCAAAATTAGCAAAATTTTGGATAGATGTCAATGGAATAGTAATTTATAAAGATTAGTAAGTATGGATCTTTGATTCGACCGAACTTTTCCTCTCTAAACTGGTTTTGAAAAAATCATTCAAGGAATAAGTTGTAATTGCTATTATCTTTTTCATTTTAAATTGATTCTCAGCAAGAGGGCATATTATACATTTCCTTCATTATTAGAAAGGCAGAAGTCTGTTGCACTTCCAAAATGTTTCGAAAATGTTTGAAAATGTTCGTTGATGTTGGCTTGAAAACCCTTCTAAAACAAAACAAAATATTTCCAATATGATTTAAGAGCAGTTGCTGTTTGATTTCCTTATATATTATTATACATTTTTAAAAATTTAATGATTCATTGAATTGATTTTCCTGACATCCAATATAATAATACATAATCTTTGAAAAAGTGCGTTTCTTTTCTGCAGCGAATAACCTCCGATTAAAAGTATTTCATTTCTTTATCTCAAAAATATTATTTTTAGATGATAATTATATATATAGGGAAAACACAAATGTATCAATTATCTATTGTCTTGATATTTATAGCTGTCTTCAATATTATAATACTTTAAAAAAAATGTTTTAAATGCAAACAATGATTGTAGTACTGTGCACGACGTTTTTTTCTTTAAAAAAATTCCAAACGGGTTGCACCTTTTGTCAATAAATTTAAGGAAATGATGTTTTAAATTCAGAGGCGGTGTGTATAATTAGTCGAGAACTGTAAATGGCGAATGTAATTGAAGAAGATTAGGTATTGTAGAACCACTCGTGGTGACTACATATTTCTTAAAATTATCTGAACATAATGATCGATGGTTGAAAGCTTGAATCCTAGTCTACGTCAGTGGTCTTCAACCTTTTGGTACGTATGACCAATCCAAATGCCAAATTTAAAGCAAGAGTGGCTTCATTTTGTAATAATCAATATTAATATACCTAAATCATTTTAATATGATGAAATTATTGCACTGAAATCGTAAGACGTTGATAATATAGGGAGTGACAAATGTTTTGCTATTATCATACTGTTAAGGAAGGAAAAATGGAAAATTTATTATTTATTGTATCGATGTATTTAAGACTAACGTGAATAATATATCTTTTATAATGCCAAAAAAAAAAAAAAAGTTGTCCTGCTCTGAAACAAAAATTTATGTTCAAAGATAGTGAAATTTCTTGAATTTTTCATTTTAAAGTTTTAGTGCTTCATTGTCTCATCTTACTGAAGGTAAGGATTTATTATGCTTATTAATTATGTCATTGCAAAGATAGAAAATGTTCAAAGTTTCTTCATCAAACTGTTTTTTTTTAAAGTACAGACTTCATATCAAAGGCTTTCTTTCACTTCAGTATCTTTTTTCAGAAACTCACTTTCCTTTGCTTTGCATGCTCGAATTCAAAGTATTCAGATAATCTGTATTGACAGACAAGTGAGTTAAGCAAAAATTCAGTTTTGATCTGAAAATGCTTCCCAAAATTTTCCTCTTTCAGTCATAAGCACAAAGAAACCTTTGATAATTCCCCCTCTACTCAACTGACTCACATCAGGATGAAATAATACATCATTATATTCTGAATTTATATCTAAGAAAAGGTAATAAAAAAAACAATGATTCAAATCAAGAATCCTTGCGAAATTTAAACATGATAAAAAAACTCATTGCATCTTAAAATTTAATTACTTTACAACACGATGCCTACTAATCTATGAAGCACTGAAACTTCAATCAATGTACTTCATAAAATATAAGAACTTAAAAATATTTATTGTTTCATCTGTTATTAAACTTTGTAGCTTGTCCCAACTTAAGGTAAGGACTTCTATCGCCTTATAAAGCTGCAAAAATAGATCCTCTGGCGTATTACTTTTCATATTCATAGTGTACATAACTTTCTACAATATTAAATTCACTATTAGTTTTCCTTAATTATATTTTCGCTTAATAATTGAAAGTGACTTTGGATGCCTTAGATCAGATCTCAACCGGCAGTCGTTTTGAATAGATTCCTTAATATTGTTAAAATTTGCAACATATTCCACCAGCTTTACATCAAAACTTTTCGGAGAGGACTATCGTATTGAATGTGACTATTTATATGGATAAGATTAAAAATTTTATCTCTCCCAGATAGACCGAAATAGCCCTGATGAGTCATCTTGTTCCAGGATATAATATTCAATTTTTGCAAAAAAAATCGCTCGTCTGGCAGCAAATTAACTCCAAAAGTTTAGCTTTTCACACATTAGTTGTAAAATTCACAGCCCTGTTGTGATCATCACCTCAGAAAATTCGCAGACCAGTTTTCAAACATATTTGGGCTGTTACGTATCGCATCCATGACATAAACTATGACTACTGTAAGTTCATTGTTAGTAGATATAAAAACATTTTCCACTCTACCCTTGGAAAGAGATGTCAACTAATTTTAAAAAGGGGAAAATAATAGATGACCGCTGAGTATTTATTGGGTGCTGGTCAAATATTACTGTATTATTTCACGATTAAAATGATGCATTATAACTTTTATAAGAAGTTGTGAAAATCACAATGTTTCTGATCTCAAAAGGTATGGCAAAATCCAGTACAAGATCTGTTTTGTTTTCCACTACAAGAAATTGCAGGATCAAATAAAATAAATGCATAAAAAAATTAATTTTCTCACAACAAAGTGTCCTCAACAATAAAGTCAATGGGAAGGAAAAGTCAAGTGTCGAGGCTAGTTTAAAGGTAGCTAGAAATACAAAATATAAAAAAGGTGTTAGATAACACATGGGAATTTTTTAAACATAATAATTGTTAAGAAATTTGGCCAGAGAAGTTTGCAAAACGTCCAGCTTGTCCTTTACTAGAAGTTACCAGAAGTTGGAAAGAATTGAATTAAGATATATTTTAGATAAGTTTTTAAAATAGCAGTCATATTTCATTATTTTCAGTAGTTCTGGATGAAAGCTGACGTAAGTAATTCTGGCACTTTAAACTTTGTTTCAAAAAAGGTAATGACAACAAATTTTAAAGTTGCGGGTATCGAAAATATCAAGTTAAGTGTACGGTGAAAGAAACAATTTCAATGTAGTCTTATGAAAAAAAATTATTAATTTATTGCCAATGTTTCAGGCATTCATTTAATTTGTAAGCAATTATCTATTTCCCCTTAAAGATCAATGACTATTCAATAGTAGGGAGATTATTAAGATACTCTTTCTAACAAATCAAACTTATTTCATGAAGCAAATAAAATTTTAATATTTTAAGTTCTACATTTTTGAATTAGAGGTTAAATATCAATTTCTAATTGAAATGTTTTTTTTAACGTAATTTTGAGCTGCTGCAAACATTTTATTGGTGTTGTTTGCGTTTCGCAAAGTAATTATAAGATAAAAAGTTTTTTCAGAACTAAAGTTTACTAATAGAAAAGCGTAGCAAAGTGCTGAAAACTGACACACCAATTCTAACTAAAAACTGCTTAATCATAGTCACATATGATCACAATAATCAACAAGTTGCTAAAAATTTTCCAAAACATGTATATTTTTTATAGCATAATGAAAAATGAAAACATTTACACCCTCCATATAATAATAACACTGTCCAACAAAAAAAAAATTCAATACGCAAACAATAACATATAATCTTTATGCATTGTGAGCAGCTGAATCCAAATATGCAATCAGATTTTTTCTAGAACGCACCAATTTTTCGCGAATTGGAATTAAACTTTCAAAGCAAAATGAAATTATAATATTAAGACATGTATATTGCAATAATACGAAATATGGAAAAAAGATATGGGTTTTATTGCATTTTCAATATTTAGAAGTAAAAAACAAGATTTCAAAATATGTATGCATTTAAGCTTATTTGCTACTGTATTTTGTTTTCCTTTTGTGTTTAGCATCTGGATCATCACGTTGAAGATTCCAGCAGAAATCTGCATGCATTTTCCCTTGTATCTATTTTCCATGTTACATATCTCCTGATGGAACCGTTCTCCGTGTTCGTCGCTAACATCTGCAGCATTCTCGGGGAAAAATCAAGATGTGAATGTAAGAAATGAACCTTTAGGGACATATTACAACAAAGTCTTTGATGTGCTTGAATTAATTGGTCAACAAGCGCTCTGTAGTTTTCGGCCTTGTGTTTTCCGAGCAGACAATTACAAACTGCCTTAAAACTCCTCCAGGCATTTAACTGTGTTTCATTCATTGTTTTCTCAAAATCGTTGTCAACCATGAGTTTACGAATTTGAGGTCCGACAAAGATCCCTTCTTTCACCTTAGCATCATTTAATTTAGGAAACTTGCCTTTTAGAAACTGAAATGCGGGCTGATCATGTTTTAAAGCTTTAACAAGTTGTTTTATAAGACCTATATGTAGTGATGGCAGAAGAATTTTTTCCTTTTTGACAAGTGGTTCCCGAATAACGTTGTGAGAACCTGGTTTTAGTACATCACCTGGAGGCCAATCTGAGCGAATATAGGGCTCTGCCTTTGCCATACTATCTCATTTGCAAAGACAGCACATATACTTTGCCTAGCCAGTTTGCAGTCCATTTAGAAGCGCAACTACTTTTAAGTCAGCGCATATAAGACATTCGTACTCATTGTAGTGAACTTTGTTTAATATGTATGCTAAGTTCTCGTAGGTTACAATTACAATTTACAATTTAAAATTACAGAATGTGAAATGGGAACTGGTGGGAAGATATTGCCATTATGTAATAGAACAGCCTTAGTGCTGTATAGTGATGCGTCGATAAACAATCTCCAATCTTCTGGATGGTAGACAATGTCTAGATCGTTAAGCAACATTTGAATGTTGTTGCAAAATCACAAGCTATTTTCCATTGAAAAGTGTTAGTGTAAAACATCTGAACGAAATCTAAATTTTGTAATCCTCACGTCCTTTTTTAGAAAATATCTTTCTTGAAGCTGTGAAGCAAGCAATTCGCTTTGTTGCTTTGATAAGGACATATCAGGTACTAAATAGTTAATACGGCCTGACCAAAAAGCCTTGGTTTTGATTCTTCTTGCTCTTCACATGGCTCATCCTATTCCATATAGTCAGGGTTGTCTGTATAGTCCTCTGAATCAGAGGATATATGCATCCCTTTAGGCGGTTCAGGAGGTGGAATCTCTTTTGAATGGTGCACTGAACGCATAGCTGATCTCAATACACTTCCAATACAATACACTTCCCACTTTTCTTGCTGTGACCTGAAGAAAAGAAATCGAATTAATATTATTATTATTACAGCTTATTATTAGGTGAATTTTAAAAGGTGTTATATCATACATTTTTTTTATATTGCTGTTTTTATTAATGAGCATCAAAAGCATAAATGATTACATGCAATTAATACCTTTTATATCAACCAAGCAGAAGTAACAGTCTGTTGTGTGATCTTGAGGTTTCCTCCAAACCATTGGAACACTGAATGGCAACTGCTTCTGTGTTCCCTTTAGCCATTTTGACAGCGAACTTGAACAGTTTTTCCAACATATGTGAGGTTCCCACCCCTTATCTTGATCTCCGACTTTGCACTGAAAATCAGTGAAAAGTTTTTCAACGTGAAGTGAGATTTGCCGCCGACTCTCTCCGTTATCGTCTGAATTTCCACAAACAATAACAAAATTAGGTTGGGGAGAGTTTTTTACAAGCTCCTTCTAGACAATATTAAACATTTAGATAAAGAGTTACCAACCTGGAAAAAAATTATAAGACAATTAATTAAATTGAATTCAAATATTTTACCAAAATAGAAATATTAATTATAATTATATAACTATATTTGAAAATGTCATTATTCTCGGGATTCTTTGTGCATTATGAATCCGAATTTAAAATAGTTTTACGCATCACATTACAGTTGCTTTATGCAAAATGTTTATATATAGGAATTGAAGGAATGTAATAATATATTAATTTATGTAACATCCGTAAAATTAAACAAAACTACATTTCCCCAAAAACTGTATGTGATCAAAAATCGAATTTCAAAATCGGATTGCTGTGCACAAAAGCTACCCCACCCACATAGACTTTCACATCTGATTGCTTAAACCTTTGCTGCTTGGACAGTGTATTTTATGTTTCATTATAAAACTTTTTATTTTCAAAACAAAAATTATTTATTTTTAAATTTTTATTTTAAAACTTTTGACGGCTAAAATTTTATTTATAAAATTTTATTTATTTTAAAAAAATTTACTTTTCAACTTTTAATACATAAAATTTTAAAATTCTAAAAGAATGACTACAGTTACAGAAAACATTCGAAAATAACGTTTTAGAGGGCAAAAAAAGCTATAGTTTTGTGTTTATAGGGTCAAAATCGGCTGAAGATTCTGAATTTTATGTCCATTTTTAGGGGGGGTGAAAATATGGCTCAACCCGAGCCAAAAATTGAACCCTATCCATTATGTCATATTTTGGTATCAGTTTGTATAATATAACATAAAAAATAAGTTCTTTTTATAAACTTAACATAAATAATAAGTTCGTTGTATAAACCTAACATAAAAAATAAATTCGTTGTATAAACATAACATAAAAATATGTTCTTTGTATAAACATTACATGAAAATAAGTTCTTTGTATGTACATAACAAATAATTTATTTAAAATATTTTATGTCTTTACTAAAATATTCTTTTTATGTTTTTTTTATAACGGAAAAATATCAATTAACACTCAAATTTCATCCTACCTCTCCCATACAAACTATCTGATCTCCATTAGCAAAGTGAATAAGGTAATATATAAATTCATATGTTTGTGTGACATAATATAAAAAAAATTCTTTGTATGAATATTGGGTAAAGTTATTAATAATTTTCAACATAGGCAAAGTTTCAACATCAGTAAAGCTAACATAATATTACCTAAACTAAGAACATAACGTATCATAACATACCTAACATACCTTATGCACGAATAAACTGCTAACAATAACAAAGTTCCCACTTATTATCCGTAAAGTAGCAAGCATTATTCCAAAAACGTAAAGCCTAATGGCTCACTTTGTCAAGCTATCTCTAACATTTAGAATATTGTTAATTTTAGATTAACATGTCAGAGTCAAGTATCTTGTTTACAAAACCTTCTCTAATTATCATTCTGATCATATAAAATGAATACATTTAGATATTCCGAAAGATCCTCGAAAGATATCAACAACAAGACGTAAAATGCCGGGAAGATGTACCATTCGTTTACCGCACAGCGAAAAATGTTCTATGAGGAAAATCAGGTGTTATAAACAATCCTTACAAGGTTAATGCGATTATTTCTTATTCAACCATCTAGAGCGTAAACAAGGATAATAACACACGACGACCATAAGGTTCAAAGTCTATTACAACATGCCTGTACAATTTACGTTTAAACATGAATCGTATCATATATTTTGTATTTTCATATCTATGACTTTACGAGCAATTCGTTTCACGTCATGTATTTGTATTTCCTGTTTCCAATAGACGTTTCAGATACAATTCGGGAATTTGCTCAAACTCCTCCACTTTTCGAACATTGTGACAAATACTATGATTCTTATGTATGGTTCTGTTTTTCGAAACAATTACGCACATACCTATGATTTCTTGTTTTGATTTAACACGTTTCACAACTTAACAATTAGTAAGTAACTAACATTACATACAAAATTCGTAACTTACCATACCCTTTCTCAAGCGCGTTTCCAGGCCTCAGCCTTCGGGCCTGAGGCATTACCCTTTCGGAGGGGTAATGCTCGCTTTACACCCTTAGGAGGTGCCCCCCTCTTTTGTGGAGATTCACCACCCTTTCACAGGCGACGCTCCCATGGTTGATCTCCCATGTATGTAGTGCATTACAGTGTTGCCAAACGCGATCTCTATGATGCGACTGTTGCTAAACCTATCAGATTGTTTGTAAGTAAAGCTTGAGCATTGTTAACTTACTTTAGTTATGTCACTTCAAGTTTATTCACATGGTAATGTTTCCGGTAATGCTACGGTACTATATGTTTTTATTCAGGAATATTAATGTTGCGTTTTTATTCGTTGATCTGTTATTGATTCGTTATGTTAATTTTATTGATTGTTTACCGTGAATTTTTGACTGCTAAACTTTGTTGCGTAATGCAATATTTTCGCTTTAGATCAGTCAGTATTATAAAGAATTATTTTAGTTAGTTTTAATCAAATGATACTCGAAATATGACTTGACAATAGTTCAATTAGATCATAGGGGTGGAGTGGGGTAGGAGAACTGCCTTGGATGCGGTGGTTTTAGCATTTACCTGAATACTGATTTATGTTTTAAATCACTGTTAATATTATGACTTTACTGTCGATATTTTATTTCAAAGAACTTATTTTTGTTATGTCAGGATAAATTTTGTTTATTTTTATGTTATGTTTGGCTAAACTTTGTTATTTTGCAATTATTCGTTGGGGGATTTTGATATTTACACAAGGTTACGAAATTTTTTTGTTAAATATTACGAGGTTGATTATTAAAAATTTGATATAGTTAGCCATTATATTCGTCAATTCGCTCACCCTGCATGATGAGACAAGGGGTTATTTGCTAAATTTTTCTGTTAATATTACGATGTTAACTGTTTAAAATAACACTTGATATGTTAGAGATATGCTTGAAAAAGATGTGAATAGTTACGTTTTTGTTACTTTGGCGTAGTTATGTTACGGGTTTGTCCACTTGCGAGGTTATTTCTTAGTGGCAAGTTCATGATATGTTAGCTTTTTGATGTTGACAACTTTTATTACACACATCATATCATTCGTGACCAAGTATGATAATTAGGTTGGTTATATGGATTAAATTATTGTTAAATCGTTACTAGTTAATGTTTTTAAAATAATTGAATAGTTAGAGATATGTTTAAAAAAAAAAGCAATTGATATAGTGGGTACGTCCCGTATGCAATGTTAGTTAATTTTATGAATAATAAAAATGAAACTTTGTTAATGTTACCTGTTTATTTATTCGTATTTAAGCTACGTTAGGTTTTGGGGGGGATGTAATTATTTCTTAGTTCAGTTATATGTTAGTTTATTGATTGTGAAAACTTATGTTACCAAAGTTTAGCATTATATTAGGTGGTCATTATGGTAAATAGGTTAGGTTATGTGATAATTTTTGTTAAATGTTACTATGTTACTGTAAAATAACAGTTGATATGTTAAGAGATATGTTTGAAAAGTAGGATAGGGTACGGCTGTATGCAACGTCAGTTACTATTCCATATGTTTATTCGAGTATTTTTTGTTAATGTCAACTGTTTTTTTGTGTTCTAAAGCATGTTTGATTTGTTGTTATACATTATTTATTATTGCATTAGGCTTATTGATGTGGAAACTTTTGTTACGTTAGCATTATTATATTCGTTGTCAGTATATATTACACAAGACTTGTGATAAATTTTTGATAAATATCTCTATGTTAATGTAAAATATCAGTGATTTGTTTAAGAAAAAGTGTAAGTAGATTCCGTTCTGGCTATGTTAGTTATTTTTACTGTTGGTTAAGTATGGAACTTGTTGTTAATTGTTAACTGTTTTTTCATGTTTAAGATGTGTTAGGATTGATGAGTGTACCTTATTATTCGTAGTATCAGGTCGAGGCTATGCTTTGCTTTTATTGATGTGAAACTTATGTTTACGTTGCATATTTTCATTTGCTTCAGTATGATAATTTACACAAGATTAGGTGATAAAGTTTGTTCAAATGTTCCTATAGTTAATGTAAAAATATCAGGATATGGTTAGAATTAAAAGTCTGCTAAGTAGGTTAAGTTCTAGCGTCAATGTTAGTTACTTATTACTGTGTTAAGTATGGAACTTTTTGTTAATGTAACTTTATTCAATGGTTTATGATTTGTTGTTAAGTTTGTGGAGTGTACTTATATTCGTAAGTAGTTAAGGTTGATGCTAGTTTGCTTTATTGATGTTGAAACGTTGTTACGATTAGCCCATATATTTCAAATTGATCAGTCATGATTATTTAGACAAGGTTTGTGATAAATTTTGTTTAAATATTTACATAAATAGTCTAAATATCCAGGATTGGGGTAGGGTGGGGGAGGAGGGGTGGGGGTTTGATTTACTGAATTTAACCAGGTTTAGTAGGGGTATGGTAAAAACAAAACTCTGTTTGAAATCATGAATGTAAATTTTAGTAAAACAAACTGTTTAAATGAATAAATTGAAGTTTTGTGTTATGTTATACAAAATATGACATAATATCAATAGAATCATAGATGGGGAGGAGGCGTGAGGTTAGGGGAGGCCTGGGGAAGGCTTTAAGGGAGCCCAAAGAGGCTCCCGAGGCTCCCGAGGCTCAGGAGGCTCGAGAGGCTCTTTGATTTATATAAAAAAATTTTATTTTTTTAATTTTTTTCTTTTCTGTATTGAGGATTCATCATAAGAAAGATGTATACCTAGTTTTGTCGTTCTATGTCAATATTTCAGGTTTGAGGGGCTGGTGACCCCTTTGGGTTGATATAGGCCTATTTTTAACCCATATATTGATGTGAGATATCTTAATGTGAAGATTGTTATACCGAGTTTTCAGCTTTCTACGTCATAATCTTTTGTATTTGAGGGGCTAGCATCCCACATGGCCGTGCTACACTTTACAATTAACACCGAACATCAGTAGTTGCAAGGAAAGATTTTTTTTTTTTTTGTTTTACAGTTATCACCACCGCTCACGGGCAAAGCCCTATTCAAGGAGGGGGTGTTTACACTAACAAATTTCAACTAACGCAAATTACGCAGATGAGCACAGAGCGGGCCTTAAAGTGAGGGAGATTAAATTGAGTAGGAAACACAGAAGATGGAAGAGAATTCCAGAGAAACAGAGGTGGCAGGAAAGAAGGAGGCGCCGCAGCGAACTAGTCTGGAGTTACTAATTCAACACAAAACTCATGTGCCGCACACAGCACCCCTGTGTGCTACGAGGAGCGTTTCTTAGAAGGATGGGCACGCGCAGTGGAAAGCTCCCTCGAGCACATGCCGCTTACTGCTTTACCTATAGAAAAGAGATTAAAGCACCAACATCGCGCCGCCAAAGATAGCAATGGTAGTGAACTGAAAGAACAGGACCAGTATATAAGTCTTTACTAGCCTTTGACTCGACCCATATCCAAAAGCCGAGGTGACACCTGAGGGCCCCTCCCAGATTTGAAAGCAGTACTCCATACAAGGGCGATGAGACCGTTGTATATAATCATCGAAGAAGAGGAAAAAATTTCTCAGATGTAAACGAACTCCCGTTTTCTTTGAGGCACACGCCCTAGCACCAATTTGTTGATGTAGAGCTTTCCAAGACATTTTTATGTTTATGTTTAAGTCCAAGATGTTTATATTGTCAACAAGGGAGACGAGAGAACATTAAGAGAGATAGAGAAAAGTTAGAAAGTGACAAGAGAGGGAGATTTGTAGAGTTGGGTTTTAAAGAACTTTAATTCTCACAAGGTTGGACGACCCCACCACGGAAATTACATCTCCAGATCAGCGGACTGAATCTGAAAGATTAAGATCGACGAGGCAAATTCTAGAAGTAAAGAAAGGAGCAGAATTGAATGAGTTGGAAGAAAATGAAGGGTCGAGTCATCGGAATATTAGATGATAGAGATATAGATCTATTACTGGAAGATTGGTAATGAAATCAGAGAATTAAAGTAGAAGATAAGACAGAACCCTGAGGACACCAACTCTATTGACAGAAAAGGAAAATGAAGTCGCCCATCAACAACAGCCGATATTGAGACGATTTGAAAGAAAGCTTAGACATAAGTAAGCAAAAAGAGAAGGAGGAAAATCAAAGGAGGGAAGCTTGGAGGGCAGTGACGCGTGCCATACCGGTCAAATGCTTTGGATTATGTTCAAGCGCCACCACGCAGTCTTCCCGTATTCCGTATACAGATTTCGTCGTTCTATCGATCGAATATTTACAGTTCTTGGGCAGTTTTACCCAATCTGGGGCACTTCACGGTTATTTTAACACCGCGGTCATCTAAGTACATTCCTCTAGAGGTTGTATACTGAGTTTCATCCCCATAAGCCTATATTTCAGGTTTGGAGGGCCGGAGACAAGTGGGGTCTCCTCAGTCATTTTACCTCTGTCATACACCTAAGTACATCGTAAGGGGCTTTATATCAGTTTCCCGCTCTATGTTAATATTTTACAGGTTTGGGGGCAGTTAACCCCATCTGGGGCACACGGATTATTTTTAACCCCGGGCATCAACGATACATTCCCTTAGAAGGTCGTGATATACGAGTTTCATTGTTACCCCAATATTTCAGTTTGGAGGCAGTCACCACAAATGGGGCTCTCGGTCATTTTCTACCTCGGTTACACCTAAGATACATGCTAAGAAGTCTGTATACCAAGTTTTCGTTCCGTTCTAATGCTCGATATTTCAGGTTTGGGGGCCAAGTTAGTTACCCCAATATGGGGCCACACGGTCTATTTTTTAACCCGGGATTGCATTAAGATGCATCCTTCAGAAGGATGCAACCGAAAGGTTTCGTCACTCTCTACGTCAATTATTTTCAAGTTTTGAGGCCTGTCCACAAATGGCGGTTCCTAAGGACACCCTAACGATCTTATAACATCATATTGAGATCTACGGGCAT
This sequence comes from Trachelipus rathkii, assembly GCA_015478945.1. NCBI lineage: Eukaryota > Metazoa > Arthropoda > Malacostraca > Isopoda > Trachelipodidae > Trachelipus > Trachelipus rathkii. Next base: position 3,358 of record JABUQX010003974.1, on the reverse strand, counting down.
TTCGATAAACCCATATAAAAACACCAATATTGTTGTTATACGAATGTTTATTCAACCGGCTCACGCCACCGGCTCCAGGCACCGTGCGGATGCCAACTGCTCGACATCCAATACTAACTCTTTCCTAGAAATTTTGTTCTGACTTCTCTCACAAATTTTCAAAGCCTATTACGACACTTCGAATTTTCTTAAGGGGGGTGGGCGTCCCTTCGGACGGGACTAAAGGGGACGTAACTCTCGATATACAACGAGGTTACCTCATCATCAACCCTCCAAATTTCTAACCAAGATACGAATAACTCTAAACCTCTGATACGTATGCATTCGGAGCCATAGCGCTGAGCCGGAGCCGAGCCTAAAAATTATTTCACCTATTTATATATTATATACTATATATATATTATATTATATATATATATATATATATTATGATATCTATTATTATTATAGTATATACTATATATATATATATTATAATATATATATATAAATATATTAATTTATATATATATATATTATATATATTATATATATATATTAGATATTGAAATAAACTATATATATATATATATAATTATATATGATACTATATTACAGAGAAGTCAGAATCGAGAAGACGGAACGGGGCGGAACCGGAGTCGCCTTTGCTGGTGGAATCGAAACCGAAGTTTGGAGGGCAGAGCAAGTGCGCTTGCCGGTGCGGTTTTTGCGCGTGTGGAACGGTGTAGGTGCGGTCGGAACAGGAGGTGAACCGGCCAAGGTCGAAGTCGGAATTCTAGAGCACAAGGCGCCTCAAAATTGAGATCACTGCGTGAGCACAATAATATTTGTAATTAATAATAAATAATAATAATTAATAAATAAATAAAATAATTAATATAATAATAATAATAATAAATAATAATAATAATAATAATAATAATAATAATAATAATAATAATAATGTGAGTATGCGCACGCGCGCACGCGCGCGCTCACGCGCTCTGTGGTGACTGTATCTACACCGACGACTGCTGCTGCGGCGTCAGGAATAATACAAATAAAGAAAAATCTAAACATAAATAAATTACAATAATAAATAATAATACAACTAATGAATAATATAAATAAAATAAAATAATAATAAATATAATAAATAATATATAATCAATAATCAATAATCAAAATAATAATAATAATAAAAATAAATAATAATAATAATAATAATAATAATAATAATAATAATAATAATAATAATAATAATAATAATAATAATAATAATAATAATAATAATAATAATAATTAAATAAAAATTATAATAAAATAATAATAATAAATATAATACATAAATAAAAATAAAAAATTAACATGACAAATCCATTACCTTACCTCGAAACACGTGTTCTTATCTCGAAACACATGTTCTTATCAGCTATCGCTGATAAGAACGAGCAGAACACAGAGAGCTGAAGTGGCCTACGAACTGTTAGCATAACTACTCATATCCTAACTAATTCAGAGGTAGAGCAAGGATTAGAAAACATGTTCAAATTAGAAGTCCTCTAGGATATAGAAGGTATTGCAAAATCAATTAAAATCTGAGATTGGATTTTGAAACAGATTTGAAAAATTCAAAGGTAGTATAGAGTCAAAGATGGAAAATATCAGTTCGACCAAAATATCAGTATAGATCTTCCATGGATTGAAGATAAACTTCCCTTGTTGCCATCAAACAATAACATTGCTCTTGCAGTGCTTAATAGAGCTAATGAAAATTTAGAAAAAAAAGATTTAGTTAAAGCCTATGATGATGTCTTTCAGCAACAATTAGCTGATGGTATTATTGAATGAATTCAGAGTATCATCACCTCCTGAGTATAAAATTATTTATTATGGGTTTCCTCACAGCACCTGTTTAATCAAAAATGAAATGAACACAAGTATCAACAAAGGTCAGGCTTTGTGTTTAACTGTTCTTTAAAACTATTCTTTAACCATCTCTTAAATGAAGGCAGCCTATAATGGCCAGATCTTATTTCTTCCCTATTACGGACATTATTCCGGTTCAGATCAAATCAGTTTGTTTTGCTAGCGGACATTAAGCAAAGCTTTCCTTCAGATTAAGTTAAAATCTATCGAAGACCGCAATCCCTTTTGCTTTTTTTTGAGAAGTTCAATGGTCATGTTTAAGGCTTCATCGATACTCAACCATTGTTTTTTGGTTTTTCACGATACCTCACCTTTCATGCCCTCAATTATTCATCATCAAGCTCATGCTTCAGTCACTTATGAGGATGATGTACATGTCTAGATTATATGAACAATTTTTTTGTGATAATATTATTAGTTTAAGGATCTACAACATTTAAAAGAATTTTATCATGAATACACAAAAGAATGGAGATGCGTGGTTTCACATCTGTTAGAAGTTTTGACTCTAATAATGAAATCAATATGAGAGCTGTTACGAAGAAGAGGGTAGAATAGTTCAACATGTCAGAACAGAGATAGGTTCTTGGATTCTTTTCTAACTCTTCTTACTGATAGGTTAAACTAGGAAATTTTCACGTAAATGCTGATGCAATACCAAAAGATTGTTGTTATCTGCTGTGTCCAATTTTTGATCCTTTAAATATCTTTTTCCCCGTAACTATTAAGAAGGTCGGTTATTATTTTAGAATTATGGGAATTAGGTCTCAATTGGGATGAAAAGGTCCCTGCCGGTGTTTTAGTTTCCTGGTCTTCCCTTTATGTTCTGATTTAAATTTAATTACAATAATACTGAATTGAAAGGTGTGCTTTTAGTCACTTTCTTCCCTCAACTCTATTATTTTATTTTGTGGATGCTTCATCCTCTTGTTATGGTTTTTGCAAGGTTTATCAGTATTAGGTAAGGTTCTAAATTTATTATTCTCAAAGGCCAAGGTGGCCCCCACTCTCACAAACTCTAGGGCTTTTGCCCGTCTTTCTAGTTTTGTCTGTGATTCTTACTTTTTTCAAGTGTACAATTCAATATTATCAGAATTTCCTAATGTACAGTTCAAAAAAAACATAAAGGTTTTTGTAGATGCTCAAATTGTTCTTTCATGTCCTATCTGGAAAGGCAAAAAATAAAAATATTTTTTTGTAAACAATAGGCTCAAAGAATTCTATCAAATCAAAATCAACTGTTGAGCTAGAGTACAAAGTATCCATTTCTTATGATTACATCAATACTGCTGAAAACCCAGCAGATCTGATTACCAGGTGTTAAACCTCTACTTTTTCTTTCAAAATTACCATTATGGCTAAAGGGTCCTTTTTGGTCTGTCATATCTGTCAGATATATTTAGTAAACTTAAATGTTGTCTGAGGCCAATTAAGGAAAAGAACTTTACAT
>JABUQX010003973.1:32500-45019 GCA_015478945.1 Trachelipus rathkii | reverse complement strand
GCCTCAGCGTGTTTGCCCTAACGTAAAGTGATCATCCCTCAACTCTATCGTAACATTATTTTCCACATTGTCAGATAACACTTTCGTAAACCTGGTCTTTCCTACTCTATTCGCTTTGATGAATCTATGGCCAATACACACTGAAGGGGGAATATATATATAGGCTATATTTTATATATTATATATCATTTGTTTTTACTCCTAACGGTATTAGTACTACCTTTTAGTATTTATCTCTTTATATCCTCGTATATATACTATATATATATCTACCTAATTATCCTATCTATATACTATATAGCTATTATCTTCACTCTTTCTTGCAAACTATTCATAACTAATTATTAGCAATTTTATTATTATTATGCACTATAAAATAAAACAATAATTTATATAAGTTCTAATGAACGTATAGTACTACTATTTTGTAAGATCAGATTTATTTTTATTTATATACCATGCAACAATAATAATTAAAATCAGCTCACAATTATCCTTTTATTATTATTTCTTGCTCTCTGTTCGCAGGTTGGTGGAGATGCGGGTGCCGATCTAATGCTCTCTGCACCATTCCCCGCAACAGCAGCCGCACACTCTCTTCATTGCACCGTGCACCTCCGCAACTTATATTAATTTTTCTACACCCTAAGAAAACCGTACCTGTGCACCGTACGCCTGCAGGCGACCAGTCGCGCGCACCGACTGCCTGCATCAGGTTAGCTGGCAATTTTGAAATGCGCGCCGCACGTCAAACGCCGTAATTGTCAGCGGTTATCTAGTACACGCGGAGCCACTTTACGGACCCGAGGTACTCGAGCACGAGAACACGTGTGCTATTGCGCACTACTAACTCAGGCACTTGCACCGCAACTGCACTCTCAGTATGCCAGCACGAGTTCAGAGGGCAGACCGGATTTAATAAACATATATAATATATATATATATATTATATATACTAACCTTATAGTATATATACATAATCAACTATTGTTTATCATCATTATATAGTAATATATTAATAATTCAATATATATATTATAGCATTATATTTATCAGACTAACGATTTACTAGCATAATAAAACGTTATAAGTATGTATATTAATAAATATACGTCATCACTTAAGCATATTATATATAATATCTATATAATACTTTTACCTACTCACAGTCAATTAACGATACGTATATATATAATAGGTTAACTTTTACATTACGATTAGTGTTGTGGGTGCGCGCAGAGTCTTTCACTAATTTTTCATAGCCGAGAGCGGTAAACCTCATCTAGACATGTCATAAGAGCCGATAAAACCTAGTCCGCACTAGCGCAAAGCATATCTTTTTATAGATAAATTAGTCTCTCGTCAGCTTCGCATAGAGCTTCACTTGTCGAATAATTATAAATTTTATATTAAAAAGCACAAATTTAGGAGCGTAAAAAAATAAAAATAATGCGCAAACAGTAATAGAGCTATCTCTCTACTTTGTTAAATATGTAACTGGATATGTAAATATATGTTATAAGCAAATAATGAAGAAAGATTTTTAATACCTACTCAATTATTGTGATCTTCCTCTCACTCGCTCTCATTTTGAATCTGAATGGGTACAAATGTTCCCTGTGTCATAAAGATAATTTTCAAAATTGGTTGGATGCCATGGCCTGCCCCTCTTTACTCTTAAGAATCCTCAGAGCTGACCAAAGACAAGCTCTCCTCGGCTTCTAGATTTGGGTAATAGGGGTATTTATAGGAGTAAACAAGGCCACCAGACTCCCATTTCAAAACGTAACAGAGCTATCTAAGTGACGAGGGGGGTACTTAGAGAGATTAGGTGAACTCAATATTACTCAGATCCAGGCTATACCATAAAGAATATTTGTTCACCTACTACTCACCAAATGTTTTAAATATTATTATTTTAGTATTGAATATTATGAAAATATTTATGAAAATGGTTTACGTCTTTCAAGTCAAATATTTAAATTAGTTATTGCAGTATTATGAAATTAGCACGGCTATTAGAATTATGTTTGCAATATCTATATATATATAATTATATATATATTTTAACTTTCAAAAAGGAAAAAACTAATATTCTCGAATATTATATGCATATATATAATATACTATTAAAAACTATTATATATTAAATATAATAATATTTAATATATATATATTAGTAGAAAAATGGACTTCTTAATATATTTGTATATTTAATAACATATATAGATATATATATAGATATATTTTAACTTTTAAAAAGGAAAAAATTAATATTCCCAATAGTTGATGCATATTTTAATAGTTACTCTTTAAAAACTTTATATAACGCACTTTCTTTTAAAAGATTTATATATAGGAATATATTATAGTATTTAATCTAATTGTAAATTTTTATTATATAAAGAATTAATATTTATTAATATTTCTCTTGTTGTATGAATATATAGATTATTATATTACATCATAATATTAAATAATATAATATATATATATATAATATTATATATATATATAATATAGAAGGTGGGGCGCGCAATTTAAACTTAAAGCGGCAAAAGTAAGTAGGGATGGATATATGGACACCGCTGGTACAAATAGAACCAACGCTGATTTTACATTACTTTGACCTTTTTTGAGTCACCAATTTTTACACCTGCCTTACCTTTTTTGAACTTCACTTTTTGGGGCTTGGACTTTTTTGAGTCAAATTTTTTAACTGAGCTTGACCTTTTTGGGGCCTTTACCTTTTTTGAGAACCCTATTTTTTTTCGACCAACCCTTCCGTCTCCATGGGTCAATTTGGCCACGTATTTTTGGGCAAACGCAAATTTTTTGAGAATCACCGGATTTTTTAAGAACACTCGGATTTTTTGAGAACTCGGATTTTTGAGACCAATTTTTTGAGAATACCACATAATTTTTTTTGAGAGATAACTACCAATATTTTAGATAGACCTACAAATTTCTTTGAGAACCCAAATTTTTTGGAAAAATTTTTTTGGCAACTATATTTTTTTGGCAACCCTAATTTTTTCGGCACTATAATATTTTTATGAAACCTTCGAAGAAGTGGATTAGCCAAATAGTGACAGGTCATAGAACTCGTATGGTACATGTCCCTAGTATTTTTATTTCGACTAATAACTTTGGTCATTCCACATGGTCAATTTGGACACCTCTAATTTTGACCTCACCCTTGGAGCTTAGCCTATTTTATGATATTTCGGTAAACACTAAACGGGGCGGTCAGCGCACACACTCAACACCAATCCACACTTAGCTAACACCTTAGCTACTCCTATAGCTACACATCAGCTATCACAATATGAGCCTACACCAGCTATACATCCCAGCTATCACTCACAGCCTATACACATAGAGCCTACACCTACTAGACTCACACATAGCCTTAACTAACCCACGTAACATCATAGCTACCCAGCCTACACATAGCTACACCCAAGCTACATACCCTAGACTTACAATAGCCTACCACGCCCAGCCTGCACCTAGCCTTTCACGCTAGTCTACACCCTACACTTAATACCTAGCCTACACTACACTTTAGATTCCCAGCTGTTACCTAAGACTAAACTAATCAGCTAGCTCACACGTCACTTCCCCTAGCCTATAACAGCTACACTAACCTTAGTCCCACCAGTACTTCACCTACATCCTAACTTAAGACTCATCATCAAACCTTCACGTAGCGTACACTAGCCTATACGGTGCCCCTACAACTTTGAATGGTTTCAACTTTTATGGCTCACTTTGATTGAGTACTTTGTTGGCATCTATGTTGAATGATTCATCTTTTGATGATCAGATTTATTGATGTCAACTTTGATTGGTATCTCAATCAACGTAAGAAGTACCTTAGGATGTTCTAATTTATAATGTGTTCTGATGAAGTAATTCTATATAGTGCTAGTGAGAGGGAGAGTCCAGGTGAGTCTAATGGTGCGCAAAATGGAACTAAATGATAGTGCAAGTGAGTGCCAATGAGGCCAAGTGGTAGTGCTACATAATAGTGCATAATAGAGTGCTACTAAATGAGTGCACTTTTTTCAAGAGCTTTCTAGCTCCCTAGACCTAGATAGTATAGTACTAATAGGGTGTCTACCTACTAGGTAATAATAGTATGAGGAATCGATTTGAATGTAATATTACAATCTGCCTTAGAATGCATCCTACTATGAGTTAGTATTCTTCTAACACTTATAAATACAAAATACAATAATACAACTACAATATATTATAATGCAAAGTTTTTAAACTTATAATGCAAAATTTTAGACAATAAGATTTCTTATACTCACACATACACCTACCTTGACACTTCACATCATATGCACTCTTATACATCTTATGATCACTTAACACACATACATAATGACACTATAACAGCCATTTCACTATACACTTATAACTCCTAACTATGAACTATAAGACACATAATCTCACTAGATCACTATTAGATACGTGCCCATATTACAATAGTACACTTACACTCACATACAAACACACATACACATACATTTACAATTACACTCACACACTCGATATTTTGATGCCTCAATTTGATGCCTCACTTTGATGCCTCAGCATTATTGCCTCAGCATTGATGCCTTAAATTTGTTGCCTCATCTTTGATGACTCATCTTTGATGAGTCATCTTTGATGACTCAAGTATTGATGCATTCATTCTTTGATGACTCTACTTTTGTCTACACTTCTAGAATCATAGAGCTACCACAACGGGTCACGTGGCGCTCCGCGACACAAAGACAGCCCACGCCCGCACACCGCAGGTGCTGTCCAGACTCGACGTATCTCGCTATCGCAGCGTAGCGCCCGCAGGCCGCCATATCACCGTGCATACGAGCCCGCGTGGCTGCCGCAGGCGATATTTCCGAGCTGAACTATCCACGCCGCTCGCGTTGCCAACGGCTAGGCAAATATTCCAGTATAATATAAAGAGAATGATAATAATATATATATATTAATATATATATTATTAATTCATTTATATATATTATCATAATAGTAAATAATATCAAAGCCATGAATATAAGATTATAAGTTAATATATAATAATATATATATATATATATAAATATTAATACTATAATAAAATATATATATCTATATTATAAGTAATATATAGTATATATATATATATATCTTATGAGATCTGAGGATTTTATTATCATACTTTACTTTTTATTAAAACATTATTCGGTAAAATAAAACTGTAACTCATCACAGACATCTTTTTATTTTTTACTTAATTATTTTTTAGTATAATAATTTTTTTAAAAATTGTATGAAGAAGAAAAAATCCAGAGTGTCTGCTAATAATACATTTTATTTACTTACATTGTACGAAAATTTTTACTAAAAAACATTAACATCATAATAAGAATAGATAATGAATAAGAATTAAATCACTTTTAATGAATTATTATTAATTTTATTAAGTAAATTCCACATATATATACATATATAAATATCATTATATAATAAATATACAATAATATATTATAATCTTTATCACCTCACCTCTATTCACCCCTTTTCCCTTTACCCTATTATCCTTAAGAGTTCAAGTATAAAAATATAATAGTGTTTACTGACCAGGGGGATTAGTATGCTTTTTGTTTTTAAGCTTTTCCCCCTGCCTTTAACTCTTGTTTTAACTGCCTTTAACTGTTTCACCTCACCCTGCCTCTCACTACCACTCTAGTTTTAATTCCTCTTCTATACTCCTTTTTTACTGCTTACCCTAATTTTACCTGCCTTTAAAACCATCTATGTTTTACTGAGCTTTACCCCCCACTATATTTTTTAAACAATTATAACATTACCTCTAAACCAGTAATAGTCAATATCAATAGGAGCGTTACCCCATGAATCAAGGGGGCGGGATTAGTATCCCCTCTGCTTTCTGTTTTATACCTTGCCTCTACCTGGCTTCACTCCGTGTTTTTCTAACTGCTTTCACACAAATTTAAATTTACTTCCACATATATTTTACTGCTTTTTACTCGTATATTGGTAACTTTTTGTTTCCTTATATATTTTTTTATTTGTTTATAATACTTTTATTTTATATTCTTTTATTCTTTTTATTTTATTTTATTATTACTTTTATTATTATTATTTTTGTTTTATACTTTTATTTTATTCTTTTTATTCTTTTATTCTTATTTTTATTATTTTTACTTTATATATTTATTTTAATCTTTATATTTTTATAATATACTTAGTGTTATTTCTTTCATAGCCATTGTTATTTATTCAAGTTTGCGCTCTATTCTCTTGCCACAAACAACGCATACACGCATACACGACATATACACGCAAAACGCACAGCTTTAACACATTTCACTATGAACTTATACACACATTCAACTTGACACTACATTTACCATGACCATTACATTTTACACACTTCGTACACACTATATTAACATAAAATAAATTTAAACTCCCATACAACAACACAGATTCCTACACTCACACCACAGTTTACTTACACCGCAAGATTTACATACATTCCAACAGATTTTACTTACACTCAACACAAGTTTTACTTACACTCACACAAAGATTTACTTACATCACACACACAGATTTACTTTACACACACAGATTACTTACACACACAGTTTACTTACACACACAGATTTATTACACTCACACACTAGATTTAACTTACACATACACACAACACACACACTCCCTCTCTCATTCTCATCTCTGCTGTAAATACTTATTCAGGAACCACCGCAACTTCACTACCACCACCACCCACACACACTCACTTACACATATTTTCATATAATTTTCTTAAAACAATTTTATGTTTTAATTAAACATACATATTTTATATACTCATCATCAAATATTCTGAAGAGCAAAACATTCAAGGATATGTTCTACCAATGAAAATAAATCAATACATTATTTTAGAAAAAAGATTTATTATTAACTGTTTAAGACTTTTGGGTTATAAAATTTATAACTAACAAGTTTTAAATAACTTTTAGTAAAATTTTATCGAAAGTTTTAGTAAAACATATTATTTTACGTTAACTTAAGCTAAATAAATCCAGTAAATCAGATTAGGTCAGCCCCTAGCCCCCAATCTAAACGAGCCTATGCCACGGTTGTTCTTCGACATATCGGCTTTAACATCATCTTAGACGATGTATAAGTATAAAATACAATCCTCTCTATGTTGAAATAGACATGTATTTATTATTAAATCATCCACCAAGTTTTTATTGTAAAAATAACAATTACATTTCTTACATTTATATTATTCGCTTGATGTTAAAAAAAATATGTCAAAGTTTTTTAAATAATTTGATTCTTTTTTGTAAGATCTATGTACATTGACAATCCAACACCAGAAAACACAACAACCCCCCACACTCGTTACAGATACGAAACTAACCTCTCTCTGTAAAATGGTGAAATAACTACTTCAGGTCTAAAATTTGGATAATCCTTTTTTGTACCCGGGGCGATTTAGGCCTAATATTAGGTCAAAATATAGTATTGCACCACATTTTACAGAAAAGGGTCAGTTTCGTATCTGTAAACGAGATGCGGGTTGTTGTTTGTTTTCTCGTGATGGTTTGTCAATGTACATAGATATAAAAGAAATCAATTATTTAAAAAATTTGGAATATTTTTAGTTAACATCGAGCGAATAATAGTAAAAGTAAAGTTTATAATTAATTAATTTTTTAAATAAAAACTTAAATGATTTTAATACATCATTGTTATGTTCCAGAGGAAGAACTTATTTTGTATTTTTATACTTATACATCGCTTAAAGATGATAAAGCAGTAAGTCGAATATAATAGGTAGAAATTTGTTAATAAAAAATAGTAAGGTAGTAATATTATAAACAATTAGCGATTTTAACAGATGAAGATTAGAACCGTGATCATAATATATTCATATCAGCTTTCCCATCCCACGTGTAACAACCTCACTACCTCAAGCCAACATATTTTCATAAATTCACATACTATTCATTTTTTTATTGCATGTGACGCTCTCGACTCATTTACCGTCAAACCTTTTCTACACACATGTTCCTTCCACTTGATAATGTCAATGTTTTCAGCACACCGTACAACCAGATGGCTCAGGATTAATTTTTCATTTTTTTTTTTTTGATCCACCATTGTATACGACCGTCCGTCGTATCAACAACGCGTCCATAGATACGTTTAATGGGTATACCTATACTAATTCGCCAATAATTTAAAATATAATGCCGAATTATTGACCAATAATATAACAAGAATTTTGCAATAATACACTCTTCAACTCAAATAATATACTATATATTATTAATAAAATAATTGTATATATCAAAATAATTAAGTAGAAGTAAAAACAACCATATAAACATTTAAAAATAATAATTTATAAATATTAAAGATAAATATAGAATATAAAGATAAATATATAGATAATATATATTATATAAATATACTAATATATATATAAATATTATATTAATAATAATATGAATATACTATAATAATATATATATATATATTATAACTCTATAACATATATAGTTATTATTATTGATAAATTATACTAAAATATATAATATAATAGAGTATATATAATATTAATATATAATATAGATGTAAATTAAATAATCTGTAATTTAATTGTATATATACAAATATATTATTATGTATATGTACAAACAAAATATTAAAATATACTATAAAATAATAAATATAGTATGAAAGATTTTAATGAGAAATTTTTTTTGAATATCAAAAAATATAATAAGTCCTAATTTATACTGTACTTAATAACTATCTATAAGGTATTAATAATAATCTCATATATATCACTCATTCGGGCATTCTGGTAATGACAATATTGTTAACACCTATTCCCAGTGGGGTAATAGTATATTATAGGGACTGTAAGGTATGATCTATAGTATATGATATGAGTGATATGAGTATAACGATATAATAATAAATAATTAATAAAATAAAGTATATATTATATATACTAAATGTACAATATAATTTATATACTCTATAATATATATATATAATTAAATGTAATGGTAACGTTCAAAGCAGGTGTGGTGGGGTGGCGGAGCGGGGGAGGTAAGGCTGGGCCTTTCCTATTTCGGAAGAACCTTTTGTCAAATTAGGGTGACGGAAGGAGGGGTCACGGGAGGATGAAGGAGGAGGGGCATGGGGGTTCTTTATCTTTCTGTTTGCCGGATACCTGCTGGCTTTCTTTCCCGATGCATGAGGGGACGTATGAGGGAGAAGAGGGACGGTTGGGGGATTAGGGGGGTGTGGGGGGGGGTGATGGGAGATGGCGGGAGGGGGGGGGTTGGGGGGCTGGGTGGCTGGGGATACGAGTGGTGAGGGGAGGGGTGTGACGGTGGAGGGGTGGGGGGGAGGGGGGGCGGCAGGCCTTACCGGGGCCGGCTGGGAGGGTGTGGCTTGTGTGGTGCGGGTTGGGTGAGGCAAAGAGGAAGATAAAGAAGAAGAAAGAATATATGAGGTATTTGATATAGGTATATATTAGTATTATGGTGGGAGTACTAGAGTGAGTGGTGAGGTAGGGTAGGGTATGAATAAGGGCCTAATACCTATTCTTATAATTGAGGTAGTTATATATGCAGTACCCGTAATTTTTTATATCCTGTTATATGTATCCCCAGTATAGTTTTTCTTTACTACAGAGCGTCTTACGTTATGTAGTATAGGTTATTCACTATATCTACTGTAAACCTACACGTACTATATATAGTATATAAAATTTAATTGTATAAAGTAAATTAGATTATGTTGTATACGTAGATAATATGTTCATATAAATGTTGATAAATTGTAGATAAATATACATTATATAAATGAAAACCTAATCAAAAGTTCATACAAGTTAAAATCAAAGGTATTAAAGAGAAGCTTTAAGTTTATATACATAGAAATAACATATATTATAATGAATATCTATTATTATATTCTAATAGTACGTGCTATATAATATCGTTGACACTCATTATACGAGTACCTATATAACTATTATGATTATAGTAAATTATATTGAAGTATACTACGTATAAACTCACACTTCCCAGACACATTAATCGTCATGAAATTAAAATTTCTAGCTTATATAACACTTGTATATAGTATGTCTGTGTTAGAAACCCATCATCAAAGCGATGGATTGTATAACAAAAATCTTTTGCACTCAACATTCCACCTTGGGGTCATTTACCAGTACTTCACAGATGTTTCTCGAGACCAACATGAATTGGCGGGATTGAGATCATGTGCCTTTACCAATAACCCCACAGGATATACACCTATTTAGATCATACACTACATATTTTCTATTCATCTCGGTCACTAAGCTGCCTTATTATCTATACCTTTCTGCATGACGTCATTGTTACAAACGGTGTGCTAACTCTTTTTCTGAATAAGAGGAGTCCCATGAGAGAGCAGACATCTACCTTATATCCATGAAGCTGTAGGAGAAAAAATTGCCCATCGTATGTCCTGCGTGTCGTAGAAGGTGACTAAGGGACGGTGGTAAGTTAGGTTGACTGCCTACTGCCAATTATCTTTTTGGCCAGGATGCGTAATGCATGCCCTCGGAGATAGGTTCCGTGATCGCAGTTACGCGCCTTCATCCTTCGGCGAAAGAATGTATTATCGTATCTGTATACTGGAATGTCAGAGGAATAACAATTTGAAGAGATGAGGAGATGAGGAGAGAGGTGATGGATGTATTTAGAAGGGCAAATTTGATTTTGGCTCCTGTGACTGAAACAAAAGATTAAAAGGAAAACGGTGAAAATGAGTGTGTGGTGTGGTGTGAAATGTGTTTGTGTTGCGTGGAAAGAATGAGAGGGCGAGTAGAAAGGATTTGCAAAATTCTCGATGAGTGAAGTTGTGGGTAGAGAGCTATGGTAAGATTTTGTGTGTGTGATTATAGAAGTCTAAAGGTTAATTTAAGTTTGAAATGGTCAAAATTTGTGTGGTTGCGTCAAATGATTCATCTGAGGGTAATGTTGAAAAGAGTGCGATTTTTTCTGTGATAATTTGAATGATGTTTTTGGAGGCGGGAATAGGAGATTCAGTTTCATTTGTTGCCACATATCTGCCATTCAAGGATTTTTTTTTTACAGTTGTCACACATAATTCACAGTCAGAGCCCTATTCAATGAGGGGGTGTATACTCTCAAAATAGTTCACTCCTCTAGCGCAAATTACGCATAATGATACAGATGCAAGGCTTTAAAGTGAGGGGATTTAATTCAGTAGGAACATCAGAAGATGGAAGAGAATTCACAAAACAGAGGTGGTGGGAAGAGAAGCACCACAGCAAACTAGCTGGGAGTTACCAATATCGACACAATACTCGTGCGCAGATACTAGCACCTATTGTGCTACGAAGGCGTCCGTCGTAAAGTGGTGGTACGCGAGTGATTAAGTTCCCTCGAAGCACTTGCCGTGCGGTACCTATAGGAAAAAGAATAGAACACCTACATCGGCTCGCAAAGATAGAGGGTCAAGCTAACTGGAAAGTAAAGAAAAGTTTATAAGTCCTTATTTGCCGTTGAACTCGACCCTGTACAAAACCGGATGAAACCAGAGCCCCCGCACCCCCCAGATATGAGATGCAGTACTCCATACATGGGCGGATGAAGACCTTGTATAGCGCGAAGCAACTGAGAAAAGGAGGAGAAGTCCTCAACAGTCTATAACAGAACTTTCCAGTTCTTTGAGGCGCCTTAAGCAACCCGTTGTGATGTGAGGTTTCCAAGACATTTTTTTTGTTCAAGTTAATGTTAAGGCATGTTTATATTGTCAACCAGGAGAGACGACAGAAACCGTCGAAAGAAGAACACTGAAAGAGATTATACTTAATTAGAGTTAGAATTGAAAAAGATGAGGTTTTAAAGAATTGAATTTGCAAGACAGAGATCAGCAAGAATGAGAAACTGAAAATAAAATCGGAAAGATTTAAGACGAGAAGGCACATTCCAGAAGTAAATATTCGGAGTAGAAATTTGATATTAGTTAAAAAATGAAGGGTCGAGTCATCGGAAATCGAGTGGATAGAGTTAGAAGTGCAGGTGAGAAGCATTTGAAAAGTAGGAATAAAGTAAGAGATAAAGACAGAACCCTGCAGGAACAACCCATATTGACAGAAAAGAAGAGAAAGTCGCCCCATCAAACAGCCGATATTACAGCCGATTTGAAAGAAAGCTAGATATACCGTTAGCAGAGAAGAGAAACCCCCCAGGAGGGGAGCTTGGAGAGCAGTGACTCGTGCATACTCGTCAGATGCTTTGGATATGTCAGCGCACCACCCAGTCTCCCCGTAGTTCTAAGAGCGAAAACCATAATGGTTTGATAGGACATGTATATGCCAGTTAAGAGCTTCGTGCATCGAGAGCCCATACTGGCGATCGGAGTGAGTTTCAG
>JABUQX010003973.1:0-27500 GCA_015478945.1 Trachelipus rathkii | reverse complement strand
AAACTTAAAAAGAAATTAAAAAATTAAAAAAAAATTAAAGAAAATTTTTTTTAAACAAATTAAAATAATAAAAAATTAAAACAAAGTATAAATAAAATAAAATAAAAATAACATTAAAACATTAAAAAAAAAATATAACAAAGTATAAATAAAAATAAAACTTCCAAAAGAAAATTAAAAAATTAAAAATTTAAAAAATAAAAATAATTAAAATAAATAAAAAAATTTAAACAAAGTTAATACAAAATAAACAAAAAAAAAAAAAAAATATAAAAAAAAAGTTTAGAAGGTAATACTAAATAAAATAATAATATAAAGAATTAAAATAGCAAGGATAAAAAAAATCCAAAAATAATTTAAATTCATTTTTAGTAAACTAGCATTGAAATATTAAAGTTAAACACAAAGTATATAATTTATCAAAATAAAAAAATTATAAAAAAATTAGTAAACATATATGTATGTTTTAGACCCTGGGACTTTGAACATCATGGGAGTTTATAAAAAAAGGAATGAAAATTTTGAAAATAGAAATGTCAGTCTTCAACAACATTTTATGAAAGATGGGTTTCTTTGCAAGGGATGGCAATGCAAATTGACGATATGGTAACATGTTAGACGCAGAATGCAGGTTATGTAGAACAGTAATTGATCATTATATATTAAACGATAGTAACATTTATTAAAGATTTATCCATGTCCTAACCTAACTATTGTAATTGACTAAGAATAAATTGACACACATAAAAAGCATTTTTTTAATTTTTTTTATTTTTTATTTAAAATTTATTTTTCTAACTTTTTTTTTTTCTTTTTTTTTGTTTTGCCATTTATGAAAGTCCAGAGATAGCAATTTCATTTAATTTTTTAATTTTTTTTATCCTTTAATTTTCTTTTTGTACAAGTTTTTTTTTTGCATTATACTTTGGTTTTAATTTTTTTTTTTTTATTTTAATTTTTATTAATTTTTTTTTATTTTTTTTTTAATTTTAATTTTCTAAAATTTATCAAAATTTGAATAATGCTTAGCGTTTATTCGTGTGTGTGTGTGTTGGTGTGTGTGTGTGTGTGTGGTGTGTGTGTGTGGTGTGTGCGTGCGGTGTGTGTGTGTGTGGTGTGGTGTGGTGGGTGTGTGTGTGTGTGTGTGTGGGTGTCGTTTATTCTTAGTTCATTACAATGGTTAGGTTGGGATATGATAAATCTTTGATAAATGTTACTATGTTTATGTAATTAACATTGGGGGGTCATGTTAAATGATTATGCATGTAATAGAAGTGTGGGAGTAGGTGACGTGTTTTGGTATGTTATGTTAGTTATTTACTGTTGTTTAAGTTTGGACTGTTGTTAATGTTAGCAGTTTATTCGTGGCTTAAGGTATGTTAGGTTTGTCGTTTGTACATTATATTTTAGTTCAGGTGAATGTTATGGTTAGCTTTATGTAATGTGAAAACTTTATTCGGTTAGCATATATTCCTGGGTATGTGTGGTGTGTGTCTGTGTGTGTGTGTGTGTCATTTTTTCTTTGGTTCATTACAATAGTTAGGTTCGGACATGGATGAAATCTTTGATAATGTTACTATGCGTTTAATAATATAATAATCGATCTACTTGGTGGTTACATGAACTGATTCCTGCTTCTAACATGTTAATTGGTCAATTGCATTGCCATCTTGCAATAAGATAACCCATCTTTCTAAATGTTGAAGACCTGACATTTCTATTTTCAAATTTATTTTCTTTTTTATATTAAAATTACCTCGTATAATTTTTTTTTCCCCTAATCCCAAAATCCCCGTTAATGAGGTAACGGTGTCTTTTTCATAATTTTTTTATTTTACACCTTATACTTTGTGGTGTTTAATTTTTTTATTTATTTTTATTTTTTTATTTTTTTTTTAAATTTATTTTTTATTTTTTTTTTTTTTTTTTTTATTTTTCTTTTTTTTTTTTTTTTTTTTTTTGTATTCAAATTCCGATACTGTTCTTCCTTTTTTTTTTTTGTTGTTGTTGTTTTACCCAGTTTCCCTCCCTTTGTTTAATTTTGTTTTTTCTTTTAAATTTTTTAAATTTTAAGAAGCAAATTAAATTATATTGTGAAAACATAGTGCATTTGGTTGGAAATTTTATTTTATAGAATTTTTTTTTTTATTTTAATTTTTAATTTTTTTTAGTTTTTTTTTTTTTTTTTATTTTTATTTTGTATTTATACTTTGTTTAATTTTTTTATTTATTTTAATTTTTTAATTTTTTTAATTTTTTTAATTTTTTAATTTTCTTTTGTAAGTTTTATTTTGCATTTTTCCTTTGTTTAATTTTTTTTTTATTTTAATTTTTTAATTTTTAAATTTTTTTTTTTAAATTTTTTCATTTTTCTAAAGCATGGAACTTTGTTAATGCTAGCAGTTTATTCGTGTGTGTGTGTGTGTGTGTGTGGTGTGGTGGTGTATGTGTGTCGTGTGGTGGTGTGTGGTGTGGTGTGTGTGGTGTGTGTGTGGTGTGTGTGATTCATGTCCATTATCTGTGTCATTACAATAGTTAGGTCAGGATATGATAAATCTTTGATAAATGTTCCTACTGTGTAAATGTAAAATTAACATTGAATCTGTTAAGGATATGCATGACAAAAGCTGTGAGTAGGTTTACGTTTTGTATGCCTATGTTAGTTACCTTTTACTGGCTTGGCTAAAAGTCGGTGGGACCTTTGTTAATGTTAGGTTTTATTCGTCGCTCAGTAGGTGTGTTTAGGTTTGTCGTTGTACTTTATATTTTTTAGTTCAGGTTATACTATTTTAGCCGTTATTAAATGTGAAAACTTTGTTACGTAACATATATTGATTGATGTTTGCTATAAAGAACTTTGATTTTATGCCTATGTTTATTCAAAATGATACCTGAAATGTGACTTGAATCAATAGATCAAGGATGGACAAGACGGGGAGGCCGGATGCTGGCTGGATGGTGGTTTGATTTTACTGATTTACTGACTTACTACTGATTTAGGGTGTGTATAACGTGAGAATTTTAATGTACGTTCACCTTTATCAATACATCAATAGATACAGGATGGGTAAGGAGGGAGGTTGGATAGTGGTTTGTATTTAGTGATTTACTGCTTTAGGGTATGCTTAAACGTTACAATTTTAGTAAAATTTGACTTAAATCACTAGATCAATAGATCACAGATGGTCAGGAGGGAGGTTGGATAGTGATTTGAATTTAGTGTATTACTGCTTTAAGGGGTTGAAAAAACGTAAATTTGGTAAGTTATAACATAAAAAGTGTAAGAAATTTATTTTCTTTATTTATTGGGATTTTATTTTTTTCTGATGGTTCTGGAAAACCATTATTTTTCCGAAATCTACAGACCCCATAACATATATAAGGACACCAAACATTGTTGCTTACGATGTTTAATTAACTTTGGCACCACATACGGCTCCAGCACGGGTGCCTAGCTACCAACCGAACTCTGAATCCTTCTGCTCTATAACCTCCTTCCTATTCCTTCTTCCTTCCTCCTTTCCTCCTCCTTCTTCCTTTCTTCTTCCTTTTTCTTCTTCTTCCTCTGTTTTGCATTCCATGCATTTCTTCTTTTTTCAACTGGGGACCCCCCTCCGTGGGGTCTCTGGACTCAGAAGCCGAATCCAACTCCTAATACGTCTCCGACTCCAACTCCGAATCCTTTCTCCAAGTTTCAGTCTTCTAAGAATATATTTTTTTTTTTTTTTTTTTTAGGGGGCGCGTCCCCCCTTACGGGGGGGCGCGGAGGGGAACGGTATCCTCGTCTTTCCGACGAGACTAAACGTCATCATATTAACCTCACATTCCATTTCACTCGGATACGTTAAGCTAACATGGTTTTCAGGGACGTAATTTGACTGGTGGCTAAGGGGGAACACGACCCTTAGGGGTGACCCTAGGTTCACCAAAACTCGCGTGGGGTCAGTTTATCACACACATATAACCATATACGCAAGTTTCAGACCGATAGCTCTATTCCTTCATATCGAAAAGGGTGGCCTCGGAAGTGGCATACTTACTCCAAGTTTCAGTCTTCTAAGAAATTTTTTTTTTTTTTTTTTTTTTTTGGGGGAGCCCGTCCCTTAGGGGGGGGACGCGAGGACCCGGTAATTTCGGGTTTCCCCGACGGGGGATTTAAGTCATCATATACCCAATTCCAAATTTCACGTCGGGATACGTTAAGCTAACATGGGTTTTTTTCAGGGACGCATTTGACCTTGGCGCTAAGGGGGGCAACACCCCTTAGGGGTGACCTAGGGTCACCAAAACTCGCGTGGGATCAGTTTAATCACACACAATAACATGATACCAAGTTTCAGACCGATAGCTCTATCTTCATATCGAAAAGGGTGGCCTCGAATGATAATTATTGTAACGGAGTTTAATCGGAATGTTAATTGAATTGTAATTATTTTCTTTCGATTAAATTTTTTAATGTAAATGCCAACAGAGCACGTAAGAAAGACGATTTAACATCGATATAAGGGGTAATCGATCACGATAAATTGATTGGGACTATCTCATCAAAATGATCTATGATCATTTAAACCTTCTAGGAACCAAAAAGGCCCCCTTTGGGGGGCTCCGCCCCTTTTTTGGGAGCTAACCTCGTGAAAACGGGTCTTCCTAGAGCTAAATATTCCCGGTCTCACCGGGACTTAAAAAACCTAGGTTTTGACGTATCAACGTCAAAATCTGATGAAAATGATGGAAATTTCCAAGGTCCAGCTGTCGGGACATTGACTGGAATTTCCAAAACCTTTCCAAAATAATTTTCAAGTCTTTGCTTTCGGACGTGCAGGGCTGCCAATGGGGGAAAATCCCCAGAATCCTCCGGAGTTGGGAACCTTGACCTGAAAATTATGGACAAAATGCTAAAAAAAAGTAGCTAAAAATGTTAAAAGTGCCAAAAATGCTAAAAAAGGCCAAATTTAACGCGAATTAGGTTGCAGATTTAGGTTCGCCCATTGGGGAGCAAAAACGTAATAAGAAGGAGGCAAAATTCGCCTAAAAAATGATAAAAATTAGTAAAAAAGTACCAAAAATGAGCAAAATTAACGGATTAGGGTGCCAGATTTAGCGATAAATCTGGCAGCAGTCAGTTTGGCCGTCAGTTTCCCCCCGCCCTATACTACTTATATATATATATGACGCAACGTTTAAAAAAAAAATACGTGGCAGAGTTGCATTGAAAGCCTATCGAAACATCGATTATTTATTATCGTTAAAAATAATCCACGTTTGCATACTACGCACAGCTACACAATTACCAAATAAAAAAAGTAGGACAAATGTCAGCATGATATCGAGACATTTGGGACCTTCTTCGTTTCATGGTACAGATAATATGTTTTGTTTTTTATTTTATTTTCCATATATTAGTAGTATAGTATACTAGCAATTAAATAACATGTGAACGAGAAAGATATGAAATATGAAACTATTTTGAATAAATTGATAAAGTAAGCCAAAACGTTGATTTTGCATGAGAAAGAAAACGGCTTTTAGCGCTACCGAGTGAAAAAATTCAAGGTAAGGAAAAAAATTATGTTTTGGGGTAAAATACATTCTGTATTGGGTTTTGTTTTCATATATAGAATTTGTGCATACCCAACAAAACATATCATAACCTGAACTTAGGGACCAGGGGGCATCTACGATGCAGTAAAACGCAACCTAACCTATATTGATACACGTTGCAGTAAATTTCAACCTTACCTTATATGAATCCACTTTGCCGTAAAAACTATTTCTGTATTTTAAGGGGACTTTGTCTGCTCATCAAAAGATCTCCCGAACGTCGCTTTGTCTCGGACTCTGCCAAACGTAAGATTTTTTTTTATATATATAGAAAAAGTACCGTATTATTAAATAATTACCTTTTTTTTGTATTTAAAATTTTTTGATCCTGCTCATCAACACTCAAATTATTGTTAGTATCATATAATAACAATATATGAAACCAAAAAAAAACAAAAAAAACGCATAGTTATCACCATAAAAAGGATAAGGATCGACATTTGAAATAGCTTCATCTAATATCACATATATACATATGGTAAACTTTGATATATATATTACATTATTCGATATAACAGTTTCGGTGCTCTTGCAATATATGATCTACTGAGTTCAAATTTTTTTTCCGATTATCGATACATCGATAGTATTATTATTTTTTCGATAATTTAATTTTTTCTGGTTATCAACGATTCGATTGTATAGGCAGAATGTACTTAAATAATTTATAAAAACTAATAATTTTGGCAAGACCAATTTTTCGTAAGGTAAACAATAAAACAATTTAAAAATTAATCATATAAAGCTACGAAAGTATATATATATATATATCTATATATAATATATTATATAATATATATATATATATATATATATATAATATATATATATATTAATATATATATATTATTATAATAAATATTATATATAATATATATATATATATATATATATATATATATATATATGAATTTGATCTATTATTTATTTATATGTATATGGGAGAGAAAGAGTAAAATAAGCAGGTGTGTCCAGATAGTTCCCGGACAAATGTGTACGAGAACCTGCTTACATAAGAGTAAGGTGTACATGGAAAAATCCATGGCGTCTTATGCCACGTAGAGCCCGCTTGTAAAAACTTAAAAACTGTTAAAGATTATAAACCAGCCAATGAGGGCTGAGGAGGATTTTGAAACTTGTAACGGTGGTGAGAGCTTTCTGGAGACACCTTCGAGGCACCGAAAAAAAGAGATTAATTTTTTGGCACTCACTTTGGCGACATTCCAGAGTGACAGTTTAATAATTTTAATATAAATAAATCCCTTCTGAACAGTGGACGAAAGAATTTAAAAATTAATATTAAACAGTGACTAAAATAGTGACAGTGTTAGTGAAAGAGTTCCTCTTAAACTGTGATTGTGCTAATTAAAAATAAAAAGTTAAATATAGTGACTATTAAGCATTAAATCTAAATCTACGTGAAGATACAATTATTTTTTATTAACAAAAACAATAATTTGTAATTAAAGAAAGTCGTAGAGTTAGAAAAAGCCGGCACAAAAAGAACATTCAGAAAAAAAAGCAAACGACAAAAGGTCCAGAAAAAAAAGAGAGAAGAGAAAGAAGAAAAATTCTCTCTGTAACGGTCGTTTTGTACCAATCGACCTAAAACATTTTTAAACAGACCTCCTTTGTCCTAAGAAACCAACATGGGAGCAAAGAAAAAGACTGCACCCAAACTTAAAGTGGGGAGGGGCAAGCCGACCTCTCCCAAAGGCCAACAAGAGAGGAAGTCCATCTCGCCCCAAAAGTCACCTTCCCCCTCTTTGGTAGAAGAGTCCTCTTCAAGCTCGGGTAGGGAACGAGAATGTACGCCCGATCGAACAAGTGTACGTCACCTCAATACCTACGAAGACGCTCTTATTCAAGGGCGCGAAAAAATAAAACGAACTTTTTTACCTCCAACCAGCTTCCCGCCTTTGACGCTTACGACATCGTAAGTTGGTTATCAGCTACCAATGCTGTATTCAAACTCAATGGAATTCATGATGGCGCGGAAAAGGTTAGGCTTTTAGCATCGATCCTACCCAACAGTCTTGTGTCAACACTACAATTTCCGCTTCGAGATAATGCTTATGAACAATTAATGAATCGGATAGAAGAGACCTACCTCCCAGCGTTGAGACAACGTGTTCGTGACGTTTTTAAGAAGGGTATGGAGAAGAACGAGCTTCCGAGTCATTATATCAACAGGGTAAAAGACGTGCTTGGGCATAAAAACTTTGAATTACTGGTGGAAAACAACCCTAAATTTGCCCAAGAACTCTTCCTCAATGAACTCCCTACGCAAGTGCAGATGAGTTTGTATACTTTAGCACAAGATAAGGATATGAATAAGCTGGTATGCGTAGCTGATGATCTCTTTAAGAACTTCGTATACAAAAACTATCAACCAACGCCCCACTATGGGTGGGAACCTCCATATTGGGGGAATGTGAATCAACTAACCCAAGAAGAACTGTACCCAAACCAATATTCACAACCACGGAAACGCTCACATGAGAGCGAAAACCTAACGGATGAAACAGCTGAGGCGCAGAAGAAAATCCTGACGCAACTTCAAAATATTTTAACAACAACAAAAGAGGTCGCAGAGTCACTCACTCAGCTGGCTCAGAGGCAGCCACCTGAAGATAGGCATCATAATTCAAGGAGGGGGCGGAGTCAAGCACGTAGGAGATTTGAAAACGCTGCCTCACATTCACATGATGCCTCTAACGACTTATGTTTCTACCATAGAAAGCATCTTCATAAGGCATATAAATGTGAGTCATCGGAATGCCCGCTCTACACACTCTTATACCCCCAAGAGGGGTGAAAACGGCAAACTCCCGCCACACGCACGCTTCAATGTCGGAAAACTAACAAGGAGACCGTCTTTCCCATCTGGCGGTCGTATAACAACAGTGACGAGAGGTAAAAAAGTATCATTTGTAAATAAAGTTCATATAATTAATAATAATAATAATAATAATAATAATAATAATAATAATAATAATAATAATAATAATAATAATAATAATAATAATAATAATAATAATGAAGTAAAGAGAGATCATAATAACAATAGAGAGTACGATAATAGTAATGAGCTTTATTGTAATAATGAACAAATCAGTAGTAGTAATATCAGTAATAATAATGAGAATCTTAATGACTTAAATATAAAGAAAAATTCTGATGATAATGCATGTATAAATAATTATAATAAAACTGAAATTAATTATCAAATAAACGAGATTGAAATTGAAAACGAAATAGAAAAAGACAAAATTGCCATTGCTAATGTATTTAAAAATAAAAAAGATTATAATAGTCATGATTTGAATATTTTTAATTCTACTATGCATGATGAGTACATATTTTTTTATAATTATTTTATTAATAAGTATGAGAGTGATCTGTGTATTGGAGCTGAGAGCGCGGAATGCAGAGCTTTCGGAGAGACAGTGGGCGCATGTTTAAATTCTAATTTGGGCGGAGAACATTATGTCTCTGCCGTACAAGAAAAGACGGCGGCCACCTCCCCCTCTCTGAAAGTACTGTATCTAGCTCTAAGCTTTATAAAGTATTAAATAGAATAGATAATAAAGTATATACTATCGATTCAGGTTCCGAATTGAACTTGATCAGGGCTAGCCCCATTCATAGGTAAAAGCGGCCTATTGGCTACATTTTAGCTGCCAATGATTCAAAAATAAATGTATATGACCTTATTACTGTGAAATTGGATATAGGTTTGAATAAAATTTATACACATAAATTTTATGTAGCCGATGTAAAATTAAATATAATAGGAATCACTTTTTTAAAACAATATGGTTTTGGTATTAATTTTAAGAGAGATTTGTTAATAGACCCCTCTACCAACCATACAGTAATTTTAAGGCTAGATCACCTCGTACGACCAACAAAGGTAAATGCTCTTTCTAATGATCTTTTGCATGCTTCTCCTAAAACTAAACCTTTTTTGCCTATTAGTCCACTCTTTCCTCTTAATGAAATTTTATATAAATATAAAAGTTTGTTCTTAAACCCATATTTAAAAGATAACTTGCATATCAAAATAAAACAACAAATGAGATGGAAGGAGATACTTTTTAAATATGGGGAACAAGAAAGAGGGAATAGAAAAGTGGGAGTAGAAATGGAAGCTGAAGTGGGGGGGAACGAGAAAAAGGGGGATATACCAGAAAGGTTATTGAGGGAGTTGGCGCGTGCTTTCCCGTACAAGCCGACCATACGCGGCAACCCAATAAGACTACCTAGCAGGAAAATTCCCCACAAATTGTACGAAGCAACGAAAATGAAGTTAAATCAGTTAGATGAGGCTGGTGTGTTAAATCGCACAAACGCAACCTGGTCTGTCCCCTTCTCAGTGTTAGAAAAGGAGGGGGAAGGGTGAGACTTATTACAGATTTTAGGGAGCTGAACAAACGAACCGAAGTTGATATCTTTGGCCTCCCTAACATTCACGATGCCATTTTAGCCTTAAAAGGCAGTAAATATTATAGTAAAATAGACCTCACACAAGGTTTCTACAACGTCCCATTAAACCCTGATAGTCAAAAATATTTCACTATTACAAGTAATTTGGGCACCTTTACATATACCTGTCTGCCGATGGGGTTCGTTTCGTCCCCGTCAGCCTTTCAGAGGCTCGTAAGTATATTACTGTCAGACCTTAAGAATTGTCATGTGTATATTGATGACATATTGCTGTTTTCAGAAACAGCTGAAGAGCATGAAGAGCTGGTTGAAAGGGTCTTGAGAAGACTAAATTATTTATATATTAGCGTTAATGAAAAAAAGAGCAAATTTGGAGTTTCCGAATTGCAATATTTGGGCTTCGTCATTAACGCCGAAGGTGTCAAGCCTAATCCTGAGAAAGTCGCTGAAATCATGGCTTGCAAGAGGCCTCAGACTATCAAAGAGATGAGAGCTTTAATTGGAAAACTATCATTTTATAGGATGATGTTACCTTGCCTGGCTGATTTGATGAATCCGTTAACAGAATACTTGAAAGGAAAGCCATACTCGCGTAAAAGAATAATATGGAATGATAGGTCAGAGAGAGCTTTTAGAGCGGTACAGAACGCGATAAAAAACGCATGTACGTTAGCTTATCCCGGTTCATCCACTCCTATAAAGATCTTCATTAATGCTACCTCCAACTCTTTAGCGGGGGTAATAATGGGGGACGATCAAGATAGCCGTCCCTATGCCTTTTATTCGGCTACACAGTCTCCCACCGAAAGGAAATACGATGAAATCAGCAAACTTACTTACTTAATACTTACAAAAACGCTCAAAAGATTCGGTTATTTATTAATAGGAAGACGAATAAAGATTTTTACTCATATAAAAGAATTGATAACGTTGTATAATAAAGAAAATTTGCTTTCTAATCAAAATGCTAAACAAGTAAGGTAACTAAACCTGTTAAGTTCATATAATGTCATTTTCAAACTAATACCTATAAAAGGCAACCCTTTGCGAGAATATGTGATAACAAATAATCCAAATGTAAAAGTTTCACCGATACATCAGAAAAAGGAAGAATTCCTGAAAAGGGTTCAACTACCAGCCATTTAAATTTTAAGCACGCGACTACGCATGTGGATAATAAAAATACACACACACAGCTGAGTGAAAGTTGTAAACAAGTCTCGCAGCCCTTTAAATCACTACCGCAGAAAGAGACCGATACGCGTGTCGAAAAGGAAAGGGAGATGTTGAACTTATGGAAAGAGAGAAGTTGGAGAATCGACGTTGATAATAATAATACAAAAGAGGAAAATGAATTATTTGAAATAAAAACAGTAAATATGATCACTGAATGTACTGTAATAAACGAAATAAACAATTATAGATTTATGAAAAAAGTAGACTGTAAAGAGAAGTTTAAAACAAAGGGAATATGCTTTTATAAAATCTTTGATGAAAGATGGAGATAAAAGCGCGTTAAGAGTAGAGAAACAAAAATTCTGGTTTAAGAAAGGGGTTATAGAGGTTTATGTTGACATTTCTTTAGGATATTCTCGAGTGATTTTACCAGAGGCTTGCATTGATGAAGTCATAAAAACTTTTCATTTCCAAGGCCATATGGGGGTCAAAAGAACCGAAGTTGTTGTGAAAGCGAAATTTGTCTTTCAAAGAGTTCATGCAAGGGTTAAAAACATAGTAGGGCTTGTGAACAAAGCCAAATAAGTAAAAGCGCACGTACCATCAGCCCTGAATACGGACAGTTTCGAGAAGTCCCTACAAGTTTGAGGTCTTACACGCCGACATAGTGAAGTTATCCCCTTGTAAAGGTTAAAAATATTTATTCACACTGATCGATCGTTTCAGTAGTTATCTTTTTGCAATTCCTTTAAAGGAAATGAACGCAGAAAGCGTTATTAGGGTCCTATTGTATGAAATACTGCCGTTTACAGGGGTGCCGGATACCCTCGTTACAGATAATGGGGGCTGTTTCAAAGCACACCTGTTCGAAGAGGTATGTAAAATGATAGAAACCAGACGGATCTGCACAACGAGCAGCAGCGCTCAGTCGAACGGGAAATTAGAAGTGCAGCACAGGGTCCTACTCACTAGTTTACGTTGCATGCTGGCAGAAGATGAGTTCCGGCATCACGACTGGGTATCCGTGCTTCCATTTGTGTTATTTGCTATGAGACAGGCGCCCTTAACTGAAAATGGTATCACGCTTTCACAGGTGCTCTTCGGGCAAAACGTGAATATACCAGGGAGATTGATAGACGCAGAGAGGCATGAGAGGAATATGAGTTATGATACTTATTTGAATAAACTAGCAGGACTGTTTGCTAGGCCTTTGGCACCTAAAACCACATTAAGGAATAGAGCGGTGTTTATGCCCAAGAACCTGAAGGAGGCAAAGTTTATCTTAGTAAGAAATAAACAGTATAATTTGGGAAAGCTGGAACCAAAATACAAAGGGCCCTATAAAGTGCTACGATTCACTAATAACACAGTTTATATTTTGAAGAACGGTCAACCAGTAGCTGAGAATATATTACAATATGGTGGAGTCAGATCAAAGAAGGGAATAGAGAATGGAAAAAAATATATAAAATAAAAATGCGAGAGAAAGGAAAAAACTTATGCAAATAACATCTTACTAATCTTTCTTTTGCAGGTAATGAGGTCAAAGGTTATTAAAAATTATTAATAAGTGTAAAGATTGTGTACAAATTGAATAATGAATAATTAGATGTAATTTATAATCCTCAAGTAGTTTTCCTATCTGTCTTGCCTTCCCGTATCCTTTATTTGATTGTAATAGATTTAAACAGGGTTGAGGGGTGTTAATCAGGAAAGATTTTTCTATAAATTTAGGCCGGAGTTACCTTCGGCCTAGTGTTATAAAACTCTTAACTGAAGCACTCCAAAGTCACCACTTGATATGAAATTGATCAATTATTTATGCATATGGGGAGAGAGAATAAAGCGAGCAGGTGTCCAAATAGTTCACGAACAAATGTGTACGAGAATCTGCTTACATAGGAGTAAGGTGTACATGGAAAAATCCGTGACATCTAATGCCACGTAGTGCCCGCTTGTAAAAACTTAAAAATTGTTAAAAATTATAAACCAGCCAATGAGGGCTGAGGAGGATTTTGAAACTTGTAACGGTTGATGAGAGCTGTCTGGAGGCACCAACCGAGAAAAGGGGATTAAGCTTTTGGCACTCGTACAAGCAAGACGCTTTAGAGTCAGTCGTAGGGCCATTAAACCGGCTACTTAGCCATTATATAATCGTGCTTATTAACATTGTTTATTCAATTTAAGTATATTATTGCCCTTATTGCATTCTAATTAATTATTATTGACGTGCCCTATTATTTCACTTGTGTTTTTAATAAACTATTGTCGCATCACAACTTTCACTAATTACCCCCATTATTAATTTATCTTAATTTGGACTGAAGCTTTATCAGTTCATATATATATATATAATATATATAATTATATAATATAATATATAATATATAATAATATATAATAAATATATATATTATATATATATATATAGTGGCGTCTGGTGGCCGCATATAATATATATAATATAATAATAAGTATAATAATATATTTTTTTATTATATATTTATAGAGTGAATCTATATAATATATTATGATATATATATATATATATATATATAATATATATATATATAATATAATATATTATATAATTAAATAAATAATATTATATATATAATATAATATATATATCATATATATATATTATATATTATATTATATAATAATTATATATAATATTATATATATATATATAATATAAATATATATACTAATAATATATATAATTATATATATATATATTATAATAATATATAATATATATATATACTATATATATATATAATATAATATTAATAATATATATATAATAATTAAAACGATATAATTACTATAATAGTAAAATTTACAAAAACTACTACTGAAACAACATCCGCGCACACCACTCTTTATTAAAATATATATTGACTTTTTCTACTTTCAATTAAAATGATATTATTTTTATTATAACTAACCACAATAAGTCACCAAAAGAATATCTCTATCAACATATACAGACATGTATACAGAATCACGAATTCAATACTCGTCTTGTACTTGTACATAATAATAGATTACATGATTGAAACGTGTTATAAAAGTTGCCAATTACCACTTCTTTCAAGGATTCGTAAATTGTATTTACAAATATCAAGATTTATTGACCTCAAAGTAAAAATACAATATAAAAATACTTATTGGAATTTTTATTTTTAATTTAAAAAAAAAAAAAGTATTAACGACAAAATCTATACCTGTCGAAAGAATTTTCTGGGAACCCGAGATGCCGACTACTGTTTGAGGTCTCAAAGACACTAGACATGCACCACGAAGCTGAAATAATTTCCACGTAAAATTGAAGATAAAATTAAAGATGAAGGAATTTTAAAATAGACTTCAGATTACTACTTCTTACAAGGTTGAAGTTCCATCCCTTAAAGAAAGTCTTTTTTTTATCGATGAAAAAGAAATGTTTACCATGACAAATTGGTTCAAATTCATTTTTATAATAATAATAATAATAATAATAATAATAATAATAATAATAATAATAATAATAATAATAATAATAATAATAATAATAATAATAATAATAATAATAATAACATAATATAATAATAATAATAATATCATAATATTACATACATGTAATATTATTATATATATATATATATATATATTAAATATATATATATATATATATAATATATATATATTATATATATATAATAAATATATATATATATATAATATATATATATATATATATATATATAAATATATATATATATATATATAATTTATTTTTTAATATTATAATAATATAATATATATATATTTGCAATGGAATACACTACAATGTTTTGCTATTCACATGACCTCATTACCAGAACGAACAAATTTGCAAATTTTATAGTAATGCATAAGAAAAAAAATTCAGAACACCACGTGTAACACTATGATGTGTATGCATTCCACATCCGCATTAACATCCTATTAAATTACATCCCATCCCATATAAATCGATGTATAAAAATTGTTTAATTATTAATTGTTTTGATTAATTTTTATATATATATACTAGATAATATATATATTATATATATATATATATATATTATATATATATATATTAATATAATATAATTATAATATAATATATAATTATATATAGTATACTATTATATATATATTATTATATATAGGCCAGCATCCCGAAAAGCCAGCATGTAACTAGAAAACTATAAGATATACACGAAAATAAATATCATTTATTAATTCAGGAGACATTTTACCGCAGAAATTAAAAAAAAATTAACATTCTTATTCTAATATTATAATAATTCCATATTAATATTAGTAAAAAGTGAAGGCTCTGATTGACTTGAAAGACCTTGAAAGCTGCAGTCTCGGGAGAAAAGGTTGCCAAATGTCGCTTATAATATATTATAGAAAATTATATTTTTTTCTTTTATATCCTCTTAGGGGGTCGAGCCGACGCAGGACAGAGGCGGGACAAAGTCCCCCCCTCGTCCCCGTAGGCGAGAAACCCGACTCTCTCTTATCTTTCTTGTTACCCGTGGGATTTCTTTTAGTTGAAAAAGAAAAAAAATTCAACATTGGCAACTTTGCGCGCTCCCTCGTACCGCATCTTCGATTTAACAAAAAACTGTAAATTTTTCATCAATTTTACAAATTTTTAATTTTTAAAAACGTTATTTTTTTATTTTTTTAATTTCTGAGGTAAAAATGTCTCCTATTAATAAAATTATATTTATTTTCTACCTTTATATTTTTAGTATATCATGAGGATGCGGATGTGACATATATATATATATAATATAATCTATATATATTAATATATATATATATAATATATATATATAATATTATATATATATAATATATATATATAATAATAATATGAATATATATAATATATATGCTTTAAGTGATTTTCAAAACAGCAAATTTTGCGAGGTTTTTATTTTCGCGAAGAGTCAAATAGCGAGCGAAAAGATACCAAAATTCCACGGTACAAAGTTACGCTCACCGCTCCCTTCCGGAAAAACTTTCAAAATTTTAATCTCCTCTCTCTATAATATATAATATATAATATATATATATATTATATATTATATATATTATATAAATATATATATATATATATATAGTAATTATATATAGAATATAATTACACGTGAAATGAGGTGGGGGTTTAGATTTAGCGGGGGAGGATATAAGGGAGATTTGTCGGCATAGTGTCATTGAAACTGAAGAACCTTAT
The DNA here is from genome assembly GCA_015478945.1 of Trachelipus rathkii. NCBI lineage: Eukaryota > Metazoa > Arthropoda > Malacostraca > Isopoda > Trachelipodidae > Trachelipus > Trachelipus rathkii. The sequence continues at coordinate 11,008 of JABUQX010003973.1, read as the reverse complement.
AATGTTTATCATAGGTTAAGATACTCTTGATCAGGCTGACACTGCTCCAGCCTGGACATGATTTTCATTATGTATAAATTATGGATTTATTTATTAACAAACCGTATAAGATTTATCGATGTTATAATTATGTATTCTTTCTTTTTAGTTGTTGATATAATTATGGAATATGTCTTGTTGATAATATTATAAAATAAACCATTTGTAAAAAGTTATTAAAGAGTACATGATATATTGTACAAAACAATTCATAACATACTCGAAGTACTTTGAAGACCTGGAAGTTAGATTATCCAGATTTTCCAGGTTAGTGTGTAATGATAAACTAAAGTAATCCATGTAATCTATCTATTAATGTAAACCCTATGAATATTATGTGTTAAAATTTATAAACTAACGTATTGTTTGCAGTTTACATCTTATTGACCGGCAATAATTGACCAAATAACAACACTCTTGGAATCTAAAGTTGAGTTCAATAAAATATATAAAATTATATGAAATATACTGTTATAAATGGAGATAAAGTGTAATCAAATGTAGTAATACCCAGTTATTATTACTTTGACAGTTTGTTTTTTGTTGTTTGTTATATTTGGGATTCCATTCTGAATCTACTCTTCTACTACTGTATTTTGGAGCTTGGGGGGCTCAATTTTGGATTCATTCTGAATCTTACCTCCTGTGGTTTTTGAGTCCCAAAACTTTATGGTTTGGATGTTTCTGATCACACCAGAACCATTTCTCCGAAATCTTAGCTTAAGTTATAATATTTTGTCGTGATGAGTCAGAATTTCTAATTTCTCCCGTAACTTCATTGCACGAATAATATTTGGAAACGTTTGGTTTCCACTCTTGAGTCTGATCCTGAGTTTTTTTGAACATGTAATATAAATCATTGGATTTAAGTTAATCCAATGTATATCATTAAAATATTCATACTTAAATCATATATCTTTTTATCTATGTTGGGAACTTTATCTTTTAGCTTTCACAAACCTCCACACATGTATATATAATTTTGAGCGATTAAGTAAACTAAACCTTTTATAGTGTGTCAATCCTTAATTTTAATCTTTATTGAACTATCTTTATCTTACTACGGAAAAGATCTGATAGTCTCCATTGAATAGATCCGAACGATCTAGTAAGATATAACCCTTCTTCTGGGTAACCCTGTAAATTTACACCAATTGCTATAAATTAAAAAATCACAATCCTATTGAATATCGAGAATAAGCAGGCAACGAGTCCCGAATCAATCTCTCTCCGTTACGGGAAAAAGCCCTAAACTGCTCCGTATACGCTCGATGTGTCAGTTGGTTGCCTTGCTACTAGACATTAAACCACATCTGTGAACATCACGATAAATATCATCTACTATTATTGTATCTTTTGACCTCCGAATTCTTCAATTTTCTTCGACTCGACTCTACGAGAATAAGTAGAGAGAGGCACCTTTCAGTCGGGTACGGTTTCGCTCCCAGCGTGCTCTCTCCGCGAACATAATATATATATATATATATAATATTATATATATATATATATATATATTTTATTATATAATAATATATAATATATATTATATATATATTAATAGTTATATATATATATATATTATATGCTTTAGATCTTACTGTAACTATCGAGTTAGTTTGCGAGTTTTATTTTGCAAAGTCAAATAGCGAGCGAAAAAGATACAAAAATTCACGGTACGAAAATTTTACGTCACCGCTCCCTCCGTGAAAACTTTTCCAAGATTTTGAAATCTTTCTCTCCTCTCTTGCCTCCCTCTCTCTTCCTATATAAATATATAATATAAATATATATAATATATATATATATATATATTATATATTAATATTATATATATATATTATATATTAATATATATATATATAATTACGTTATTCATAGCTTTGTTTAGTTAGTTTAGTAAACTACGTACCTTAACCAACCAACTAACCAAACTAGAAATAACATGTATATATAATATTAATATATATATATATATAATATATATATATAATATAATAATATATATATATATAATATATTAAATAATTATTATATATTATATAAATATTATATAGAGAGAGAGAGAGAGAGAGAGATAGAGACGAGGTCAAATCTTCGTACGTTTCATACGATTTCACTGGGTGAGCGAAAATTTCGTACCCGTGAAATTCGTATCAATTCGCCGTATTGAATTCTTCGCCGAAAAATTAAAACTCGCCTAAAACTAAACTCGAATAGTCAGTACAGAACATACTAAAAGAATATATAATATATGATATAATATTATATATATATATCATATAAATAATATATAATATATTTATATAATATATATATATAATATATATAAATATATAACCTATACCTCTGCCCTGCCCACCTTAATGAGAGTGCCACCACTCTTCCAGGAGCCGCCGTTCCACTGGCGGTTCCACAGTTGAGGCATAGAGGATACAAAACAGACGCACGGGGAGTCGAGACGCTGCATCTTCATTAAGGAAGTGCTCTATTGTATCTTGAGAATTGTAGCATGGTGCAAGTGGGGGAAGTGACGTTGTCTAGTTTAAATCTATGTTATATGCAGACTCTCGGGTGCTTGACCCGATCTGCACACGAGCGAGGCCATTGACTTCTCTAGACAGCTTTCTTCTACTGGAGAGTTTTGGGGAGGGTATTTAATTAAAGAATATGTGGCGATTTTGAAGGTAGTGTTTGTTAGGTGGGAATGAATATGTGAAGTCCATGGCCTATTGGGAGGGGGTATATATAAGTTTGTAATAGAATTGTGCATAGGAAGGGGGGGATTTAGTCTTTGTCGAGGGGGAATGGAGAGAATGGATTTAGGGCTTTCTGGTAGAATTGAGTCCCTACCATCTCCAGAGTGTGGAAATGGGAGGATGGAGGTTTTCATCGTGTAAATATGTTGTTGGGGTGGTTTAGATGCAACCTGTGATAATTCTAAGCTGCTATGGAGATTGTAGTTTGTTTGGTTATTTTTGAAATTGCTGCGGAACCAGCTGGGTAAGCGTAATTTAAGTTAGTTCCTAAGAATTGCTTATAGAGATAGTTAGTTAATGTGTGCTTTACTGTCGCTGAAGTTGGTGGAAAGGGTTCGGAGTGGTGTTTAGTTTGTTGAGTTGTGGATGTTTGGTCCAATGATGGGGAAAACGTCGATGTGGTGTCGATGTAATATATTTGGGGGTTTTTTGTGGAGGGGTATTGTTCAGCATACTGAAGGGATGGTGAGGAGATTGAGTCGGCGGTGGTTAATAGGGGTGATAGAGGAACTTAGGGGATGCGTCATTCTGTTTGTGATTAACCAGTTTTCTAGAGTGTAGGTATGCTTGTATGTTGGCTGTGGCTGTGTTACGTCTGGGTTGTTGGAATGAGGCAATGTCGTCTGCAACCGGTGATAGTTGTTGGAGTGTGAATTGGGGGGTGGTAGGTCTGCAGTGAAAAAGTTGATAAAATTGATCGAGATGAATACTCCTGTGGGACGCCAACTTTTTGTAATTTGATAGTTAGAAGTGGGAGAGATTGTTTTTGTATAATACTTCTGCAAAACGGGTGATGAAATTGGAAAAGCCATTTTTATATTTTTTCCTAAAGGGAAATGGAGGCATTTTTGAGCATTCGGAGGTGTGTGGAACGGTTGTCAATTTTTGATCTTATGACTATTGGTGAGTATAGATTCATGGGAGTATGGTTAAGCGTTAATGATTTGTGAGAATGAGCCTGTATTTGTAGAGTGGTTGCTTTAAATCCCGGTGATCTGGAGAATAATTGGGAATTTATTTAATATTAATGTTCTTCCTAGCAATATATATATATATAATTATATATATATATATATATATATAATAATATATATAATAATATATTATATTATATATATAAATATATATATATAAATATATAATATAATATATATATGCGCTACTCTCAGGCTTTTTAGACAGATATCGAAAATCGCCAACACCTTCAGTTTTACAGTGTTAGCTTAAAACTGCAATAGAAGGAGCGCCAGAGTTGATAGAAAATTATTTTTTTTTCATGCGTCTTTATAAAATATTTAACTTTTTTAATTTTTGTAAGGGGCTCGAGCCGACGGGGGACAGAGGGGAAACGAAGTCCCCCGTCGGTCTCCGGTAGGCTGAGAACGTGACCATTCCCATCTTTGCGGTTAATCTGGGTATCCATTAGTTTAAAAAAAAATATAAAAAATTGGAAAATGGCACTTATGCCTTGAAATAATCGAACAAGAATCTTATATCGGTTCGTCAATTATATCGGTTTATACATCTTTTTAAAGGAACAATTTCATTGTATTATAATATAATAATATATATAATATTATTATATAAATATATAATAATATATTATATATATATATATTATAAATATATAGTATATATAGAACTGTCTCCTCAGGAAGGGTGCATGTTTAACAGAGAAACCACGACCTGTCAGTGACCCAAAGAGAACATGTCCTTGGGTTACACCGCCTAACGTATTAAATTCCGCTGGTGGCCAGTAATGATCACGTCTTTCCGTTAAGTCCCATTAGTAGCAAAGCACGCTACCCAAATGTATCATTAACGTTCGCAGTGACGAAGTAGAGTTGACAGAATACTCACCATTCTCGCTCACCCAAGTCTGTCGAACTATATCCTCTCCGCTTGCTCGTCGGCGATGCCTTACCTCTGAAGTGAAAGCGTAATAAATATATAATATTCTATATATATATATATATATTATATATATATATATAATAATAATATATATATTATATATGATTTATATATATTAATAATTATATATATATAAGATATAATAAAGTCGTTTTATTAATAAATAATGATATACTTAGAGTAGACCTTCAAGATATCAGTTGTCGGGTCTCTCGGCCTTCCGTGACGGGGGGGATTTCGTCCCCCCTCTGCCACCATCGGCTTGAGCCCCCTAAGGAAATACTTCAGAATTGTTTAGGGGGTTCAGGCCGATGGGGGACCGGAAAGTTCCCCCGTCGTCCACATAGAGGCCGAGAGACAAGCGTATCTATCGGTCTTACTTAGGTCATTCCGTTAGTGGAATTATGAAAAACGACTTTAATATTATATATAGGATTATATATAAATATATATATTATATATATATATATATATATATATAATATAATATAATGATATATAAATATAAATATATATATTAGATATGAGGGAAAGTCAAAAAAAAAAGAAAAAATAGCAAAGAAAAATGTAAGATACTTTTAAGCCGTTACATATCACTCCACTTATGTCTGACAGACCGTAAATCTTTTTTTTATAAAAAGATTGTAACAGTTATGGATAATTTCAAGACTTTAATATGTATAAATGGATAATTGCAAAATGTTTTTGAAAGCACAAATAAAATAGTTTGAAAAATATAAATAGAAAGTTTGGAATTAAAAAAGGCAAAAAAAAATTGCATGAATTTTTATTAAAATAAATGCGTCCTACTGGACATAAATAAACCAGGATGCTGTTCTTTTAAATAGTGGGAAACTTGGATATAATTACAAGATTGTGAGTTGTATATGCTTCAGAAAGCCCAACCTCTTTTAATTCATAAGAATTCGTCTTTTTCAACTTAATAAAACTGATTTAAAATTATTAAATTAATATTAATAAAATTAAATTTATAAATAATTAAGTTGTTAAGCTACGCTTGAGGGTTTTTTGATTGTTTATTTCAGAGTGATATACTCTACTTTGAACTTGTAAAAAAAGCGTTCGTGAGGGAAAGTTATGCTTCATCGAGAGGTGTAAGAAGAAAAAATTAGTCTAGAATTATTAATAAAAGGATTCAAAGAATAACGCCTAATTATTTATTTATATATAATATATACTATATACATATATATATATATATATATAGTATATAGTATATATATACTATATATATTATATGATATATATACTATATTATATAAGATATTATATATATATAATATATATAATATATATATAATATATATATATTATAATAGGAAAAAAAATTTGATTGTAATAGAAATATTAAATTCGAGAAAAAAATGACTCACCTCACCTAACTTAACCTAACCTGTCCTAACCTAACATCCTAACCTAACCTAACATAATTGAACTAACTAACCCTAAAAGTGGTTTACCAAAATAAAGTCATATTGAGTTGTATATTAATTAATATATTATATATTATGATCTAGAATTATATATATATATATATATATATATATATATATATATTATATATATATAATATATATTATTATATATATTATATATATATATAATATATGATATATATTATTATATATATAGATTACAACTTTTGATAATATCCGCGATCCGCATCCGCATTATGCGGATATCCGCTATCACTTGTTTCTCTATCCGCAGCCCGCATGAATGTTTTTTACGGATAGTATTATTTAATGAATATGAAACTAATGTTTCTTCAACTTTCTGATAAGCAAGATGTTCGATCCGAAGAAATAAAAAATCGTCTTCCCTTACGCTATCGAACAAACTCAAAGTGAAAGGCCTGACAGGTGAATGATAATGCGGTTTTACGGTTAATTTAATTACTCTCTTAAGCCGTGGTTTGAAGATGGTAACTGTAGACTATTAGGCTCCAGAAATTCTTGTTTAGTCGGTACGGGATTTCCTCTGGTTTTGCAACGATGAAGCTTGTGCTAAATACTGCTATTAAAAAAAGTAAGGCTTTCAAAGTTGACAGAAACACTCATGCTGGAGATAGATATTATATTTCAAGTTCTGCAAAATGATAGCGCATGTTGCAATTTCAACGTTTTTGGCATTTCGATACAAAACGTAAATTTCTGAACCCCTGGTATTCACAGAAGGGTTAAAAGTTATTCAGTATGCCTATGTGGTAGGAAAATCGCTGCTAAAGCAGAAATCATCACCCAACAAAATGGGAAAAGATGTAACAGAAATCAGACGCACATTCATCTGTTAGCAAAAACCGATTGCTAATCCATGAATACGTTCTTTGGCGTCTAGACAGCGATGAAAGGAGTCTGACCAGATGGTGTGAAAGGAGAAACTCTTGTCATGGTTCGAAGAGTTAATCAAAATCGAAACCTTGGGAATCGGATATAAAGATCCATTAGGTTGGAATGGCGTGATAATTGTAAAAGTTGTTCACATCTTGAAGAACTCGCCAGGGAATATTTAGCATGCCTTCAACAGTGTAGCTAGTTGCGCGTCTTTTCAGTGGTGCACATCTCATTTACGAAGAAGGGGAGACCAAACGTCCTCCCCCTGTGAAAGCCCGCTAAAGAAAAACAAGAAGCTTTTAGTTTGAAGCATAATTTAGTGAGAGATAAATAATTTCAATCACAAAGGTATTATAAATTATATATATTATATATATATATATATATAATTTTTATATATAATATATATTATAATCTTTAGTATATATTTATATATCTATATAATATAAATATATAATATATTATATCGGTATATATATATTATTATCAAGAAAAACCACAGGAGAATACTATAGTTAAGAAGATTTACATAGATAATATAAGGAATCCCTACTATATATATACAAATAATTAATAATAATCAGCTTCCAAATATAATAATTTATACATGATTTAGTACACTGAATATTATAGATATATAACCTTTTTCCAAGATGGAGTGAGGTAGGCTAAGGGGAGAGAAAGATGGTGGGGTAGTATAAGATAGGGTGACTGCAAAAAATAGACCCAGATTAAGAGTATAAATCCCAGAACGAATCCAAAAAAGCTATTCAAGCCGCCAATCCTTCAAAAGTAAGATATATAAACTAGCGGATCAAGGTAGTTTACTACATTTGTAGCAAATGGACACTTGTATTGCCAGTTTGTGTTAATATTAGCTAGTATCTAGTTCAATATATTAATAATTTTATAGGTTATTATTTATATAAACTCACTCCTATTTAGATATTACCATTAAAGTAATTATTAGTTATTATTGTCTAAATTGAATATTATGGTCTAAAATATTTTTCTAAAAGGCTAAATTAAGATAAGTAGAAATCTTGAATTACAAGTGAATGAGTGAGTTAGAAATAAATATACTTTAAACTAATATACTATATGATATATTTATAGGTGTTATTATTACTAGAGTTTATATGTTAGGATAAGTCTCAATAAACAACATTTGACGAATATCCGCTAATCCGCCCATTACTTATCCCCGTCCACTATATCCCATTGCGAACGAACTTAATTCTAATATCCTTCTTATCTATACCGCAATCTTGCCGCATATCACTCGCAAATCTCTCCCAGGCGGTCGTATATCAGAGTTGAAAAAATCACCCCATCCGACCCTATTACACTCTGTTCAGCATATGTTAATAATAGTAAATATATATAATAAATTTAGTATTTATATATATGTTACTAATAATTATTTAAAATTTTGTTAAATATACTCTTTATAATTATAAAGATTATCATTATTTTTAAATCAAAATGTTTTGCCTACATATTATTCTATAATATAATATATAAATTCTAACTATAAGACATATATATTATAATATTTTTTAATCATTTAAAATTAAGCACTTACGATGTTATTAAGATATAAAGAATACATTAAGATTATATAAATCAATGGCAAGAAATGTTTTTAATTAAGTTATCGCTATTTGATTAAGTAATATAATAATACAATCCATGAATTTATTATACATTAGATAATAAATAATCTACGTCCATAGTAACTGTAGATCTTAGCGTATGTGTCCAGACTGAGCATAAGGATGTATAATAATATATAGTTAATAAATCTAGTTAAAAACCGTTATAATATGAAATAATATAACTAATATATAATGAGTTAGTTATCTTTCAGTTGTACATTATGTAAACAACTATGCCGCAACGTATACACATAACTAAATCTAGCCTATTGTATCTCTCGCCCTCAGCTAAAAATCTTTTGATTAACAACCTATCTTTCCAGAGCCGTGTACAAGCGTTTGCTGCGCTTCCGCTGAGTGTATATATATGATAGGTGAATTATTTTATTCTGGAAGTTATCATATATTCTGGTACTATTCCGCCATATATTATTATATATAAGATTATATTATTATATTATTATATATATTAATTATTAACTATATAATATATATATTAATATATATATATATGATATATTAATAATTATAATATGATATAGGTATTATTATACCGTTAATATAGATAGTTATATATTAATATATAAGTAGATAAATAAAAAAGTATATTTAAAATATATTTTATTAGTATATGATAGAGTTTTCTAGATCGGTATATAGCATAAAATAATTATCAATTAGTTATTAAAATAGTTATTTTAAAGAGCAAAGGAAAATAACCGCCCGGGAGCGTTGAAACTTTGCAATTAAACCGATGAAAATTTTGAAGGTATCATTAAATTTCGCGTCGCTTGTTATATCGTTGTACTAGACTCATGTTTATGCTTGCAAATATATGTTATTAATATTCTTCAAGTACTATTATAAATCTAGGTATATTTAACGTATCTTAACAAAACCACAATAGGTTATTACTATACAGTGGTAACGGACAGATGATATTCTAAAGAAGAAAAATAGTACTAGGACCTGTTACGTTTCTACGACTTCATCAGTTTTTTTTTTTTTTCTTTATATGTTTTTATGTTTTATTTTATAAATATATTTCAGGAATATATATGATACCATAACAATTATGAAATTTAATAATGTAACGACATGCTTCAAAAGTTCGAAATATTTTTAATAGTTTTTAAAAAGAGTAATTTAGTAATATTTTGTTTTATTTTTTTTAATCAGGTAGAATTATGATTTTCTTTAGTATTAAACACAGATATAATCATTAAGGAAAATTACCCATGAGATTAAACTCGTCAAAAAGATATTGTAGTCAGGTAGTCAGGTGTATATGAGTATCTTACTCTGCGTATATTTCTTAAACTGAATATGGAACGGGAACGCCCCTCATTAGCTCACCCCCCTGACTGAGCTACAGAGTCCCCAATTATATTTATTTTGTTTTGCCATTGTTTATAGTAATTAAAGATTATTATAAAGCTGATGGGTCCCCAAGAACATTCATGTAACCATTAAGTTATTCAGCCAGTCAATATGTAGATAGTAAACCTTATAGAAACTAATTAACTATATAAAACGTAAATTAAGTTACCAAAGAGAAAATATAACAATATTTATATTTAATAATTAAAATCATAAAGATTCAACATTTTTCTTCTGACGATGTGATTATTATATATAAAAAAAAAAAATAAAAAAATAATTATACGCTTATTTCTAAACATATTTTGAATCATGAGATCATTTAATCTCTTAAAAAATTTGTGTGTTAAGTATCAATGAAAAAATACTGAAGTAACTCCTAATATTTAATTTATATAAAATACAGAATAAAGATGCCCGAACTTTCTGACTCCGCCGAGAGTCCGTAGACGACGAGCAATAACCGAGGTATCCACATATTGTGATTGAATAATTTTATTGTATTCTATTTTTCGACTAAAGAATAAATCTACCCACGTGTGTTATAGCGTAAATCAAAGTGAAACGATTAATTAGAGAGTCGATGATTCGTCGGTAACTACCTGGTGGAGACGACGTTAGTAGTGAACTTTGTTATCCTCACCCCTTCTTTGTCCCTCCGTCGGCCTATCGACCATACCTTAGAAGTATATAAAAAGTAATAAAAATAATATTTCTAATACATATTATATTATATTATTTTTAAAGTCGATACAGTATATTTAGTAGCAACCTTTGTCTACGCAGAGACTGCCAGCTTTCAAGTCTTTCATAAGATCAATCGATAGAGCTCTAGCACTTTATAATATAGTTTACTATGATTAATATGATAATTTTATTAATATATAATGTATAAAAGGGGGTACTA